>PEDP01001587.1:0-10082 GCA_002918395.1 Erysiphe pulchra
CAGAAGGAACGATGCCAGGATTGCATCTGTGTCTTGAAACACTGAAATATGCACATAAAATGCTGGGAGGATCCAGACGCATTCCTGAGAGGGAGCCTGATGCTGCTATCAACTTGTCTGATGGAGCACTTCCAAATGGTGGTGTCTAAGATTTCATTGACGCGGGCAAAACTTGCCCCTGTTTCTTCAGACTATCTGGACTGGCTATGAGAAGGCATTAGCCAAGAGATGTGGCCAAATGTGTACCATCATTTTTACGCTGCCGATGAGGAAGGTAAACAGAGAATCCTTCAAAAATATCATCGCGTGGAGCAGAGGCGAGAATCTGAGTTGGACAATGGGGAGTTTGGTGATGTTTAGAAACATCTGTATTTCCTTTATGGGGAAAGTGGATAGGGAAGGATCAAACAGTTGGTCCTTATATGTATGTAAGGGTGGTGTACTTTTAATTGTGTAAAGTAAAAGTAGTTAACCAGTACAACAATGTATGCCTTATCATGAGTAATAAAATAACAAGTTTTAACATGCCTTTGACTTATTATCTTATCACTGAATGCAAGAAAATGACCTTTGTCACCTCGCAATTATGATCCAACCACCGCATTTCTCCAAGAGAAAATGGGCGTAGGAGGTGTATATATATTTTGACCGGGCCCAAAGTGATGTCTTGGGTTGCCTACGTACCATCATGACCATAGAAAGAGAGCTACTAATAGCTTGAAAATTTTGAGAATGTAGTCATGAAGGATCAGGTCAACGTAGTTCTGACTCAGAGAAACGAAGAAGCGAAGGGGGATACCCTAACTTTTGCCTAGACCGCCCTTTCGGGTTTCAATCTAGCGGGCAAATCAAAAATTCTTTTTTTTTTCTTTTTTTTTTTCTTTTTTTTTTTTAGAAAGGGAAAGAAAGAAATTGGGGATGGCCTAGAAGAAAGGCTAAGTATGGGATCATGGGTAGAACTTTTTCAGCCGGTCAAGGTTGACAGGGCGTGAAAGTTCTTCACCATCGAGGTCTGCTAAGATAGCAGCACCACCGGTCATGATCTTGACTACCATGTAGGGTCCACTCCAATTTGGCTTGAACTTTCCTCGGGGATCGTGAACTGGTTCTCGATTTTCTTTCAAAACCAACTCGCCTTCTCGAACACCACGATCTTTGACTCTCTTGTTGAATGCCCGGGCCACCCTACGGTTGTAACCCTGGTTGTGGTAGGCGGCCTTGAGACGCCGTTCATCAAGCAATGCTAATTCCTCATATCGGGACCTTAGCCAATCTGCTTCACAAATCTGATTCTCTAGAAGAACTCTGAGAGAAGGAATCTCCAATTCCACAGGCAGGACAGCTTCCATGCCGTAAACCAGAGAAAAAGGGGTAGCCCCTGTTGATGACCTCACAGATGTCCTATAGCCCCAGAGGGCATAAGGTAACATGTAACTCCAATCTCGGCATCCATCAGTCATCCTGCTGAGAATGGTCTTGAGGTTTTTGTTGGCGGCTTCAACTGCGCCATTGGTCTGAGGCCTGTAAGGTGACGATCGGTGTCGAGTGATGCCATACTCCTCCACGACTTCTGTGACCTCTGCTTCAAAGTGCAACCCATTGTCTGATATTAACTCAAATGGAACTCCATATCGGCAAATGATATTCTTCCTGACAAACTGAGCCACCTTCTTGGCGTTCAGTACAGTGTATGCTTCGGCTTCAACCCATTTGGTGAAGTAGTCAATGGCAACCAATATGAACTCATGCCCAGTAGAAGCCTTCGGGGTGATCTTGCCAATGATGTCAATACCCCAAGTAGAAAATGGCCAAGGAGATGTAAGATTATACAACTCCCTGGGAGGCAAATGCTGCAGATGACTGAACTTCTGGCACTTTGGGCAACGACGGACGTATAGACTGCAATCATGCTGCATCGTACTCCAGTAATAACCCTGCCTGATGATCTTCCTAGCCAACATATGACCACTCATGTGGGGACCACATTCCCCTCCGTGAATCTTCTCCATAACTGGCTCAACCTGGTCTTCCGAAAGACATACAAGATGGGTGCCATCAAAATTTCTCTTATAAAGCTGATCACCACAGATAATGTACTGTGCGGCCAACTTTCTAAGAGTTATCCTATCTTTCTTATCGGCCCCAATGGGATATTCTCCTTTCTTCAGGAGGTTCCAGATGTCAAAATACCAGACTGTAGAATCAACCCTGATATCATCAATCTGAGAAATACTGCAAATGTAGGAAGGCTCAGTATGCTTCCGAATTACCAAAGGAATTTCATCAATGCCTTCTGGTATGTCCACCATTGACGCAAGGGTAGCTAATGCATCCGCAAAGCTGTTTCTGGCCCTTGGAAGGTAGAAAAAGTGTATATCGTCAAAGAGAGAAGAAAGTTCCTCAAGATGCTCGTGGAATGGAGCCAACTTTTCCTCTTTGAGTTTCCATCTTCCCAGGATCTGACTGATAATGAGAGCAGAGTCTCCAAAGACATCAATACTGCGAATCCCACGATCATAAGCAATTCTGAGTCCAACAGTGCAAGCTTCATACTCTGTCATGTTGTTGGTGCAGTCGTAGTCCAGCTTGATTGCAATCGGCGTATGAGTCCTGTCAGGGGAGATCAATAATATGCCGATACCATATCCTTTCTTGTTGGCAGCGCCGTCGAAGAATAATTGCCAACGAGGTTCTTCCTCCAGGCTCATAATGGATTCATCGGGAAATTCTGCTGTCCAGACATCACTGTCTTCTAGAGGATTCTCTGCGAGATAGTCTGCAATGGCCTTTCCTTTGATGGACTTCTGGGTGACATACTCGATATCAAACTCTGCCAGAAGAAGCAACCACTTAGCCATACGGCTCGAAAGAGCGGGTTTCTCGAATAGATATTTTAAGGGATCCATTCGGGAGACCAACTTAACAGGAAAGGATAACAAGTAGTGTCTGAGCTTCTGAGTGACCCAGACCAAGGCTACGCAAGCCTTTTCCAAAGCAGTGTAATTGGTTTCATATGATACCAACTTACGACTAATGTAATAGATAGCCCTCTCCTTGCGAGAGGACTCAATATATTGGGCTAGCATAGCCCCAGCTGCAGTGTCAGTGACTGTTAGGTACAGCAATAAGGGAAGACCTGGCTGTGGAGGCATCAGGACTGGAGGATTGACCAAGTATTGCTTGATCTTGTCAAAGGCTTCTTGGCACTGCTCGTCCCAAACCTTGGTGGCATCCTTCCGAAGGAGCTTGAAAATGGGTTCACATATCGAGGTTAGCTGAGAAATGAACCTGCTGATGTACTGAATCTTGCCGAGGAAACCACGGACTTCTTTCTCTGTGCGAGGAGCAGGCATTTGCTGGATAGCTTGGATTTTGGCAGGATCTACCTCTATTCCATCTTGTCCAACTATGAAGCCTAACATCTTTCCTCGTGTTACCCCAAAGACACATTTCTGCGGGTTCAACCTCATTTGGTACTTGCGAATTCTATCGAAGAATCTTCTCAGAGCTGGTACATGACCTTCCCGATCTTTGGATTTGATGATCATATCATCAACATAGACCTCAACATCCTTATGAATGAGATCGTGAAGCAGAGCAACAGCAGCACGCTGATATGTAGCCCCAGCATTCTTGAGCCCAAAAGGCATCACCGTATAACAAAAAGTTCCCCATGGAGTGATGAAGGATGTCTTCTCCTCATGATCAGGATGCATCTTGATCTGGTTGTAGCCGGCGAATCCATCAACGAAGGATTTCAGTGCATGATTGGCTGTGTTGTCGACCATCAGGTCGATATTGGGTAACGGAAAGTCGTCTTTGGGACAAGCTTTGTTCAGGTCCCGATAATCAACACAAACTCTAACCTTTCCATTACTCTTTGGAACAGGCACAATGTTGGCTAGCCATTGAGGATATTCTACAACTCGGAGAAATCCTACACTTAGCTGCTTCATAACTTCTTCCTTGACTTTGAGAGACCATTCTGGTACTAGCTTGCGGAGCTTCTGCTTGACTGGCTTGCAGCTGGGAAGCGTTGGAATCTCGTGCATCACAATATCGGGGTCAATCCCGGGCATATCTGCGTAGGACCAAGCAAAGACATCGATGTACTCCTGGAGTAACTTGATCATCTCAGACTTCTCTGTTGGATTTAGAGTGGACCCTATGGCAATGACTCGAGGTTCACCAGAAGGGTTGAGATCTACAGTAATTGTATCACTCTCACAAGGTGCAGCGCGGTCAACTTGACGTTTGTTTAATTCATTTAGATAAGTTAAATAGTCATTGGCATATTTATCTTGTTCGTTTGAATTACTACAAAGCACATCATTACTATCAACATTGCACACATCGAGATACTGGAAATCAACTTTTATTTCATCATTAAAAGCAGGAAATACAGAGTCGAGGAGTCCGAAGACATCCTCGTAAGTAAGGATAGTAGGTGCGAGGGAAACATCATCCTCGACTAGCAAAGCATGGACGCTTGAGATAGCAGGTGGGACAGGTTCATTTGAAGGCTCAAATGAGACAGCAACCCAATTGGACAGAGGGGTTATGATGGGCTTGATAAGATTGGAAGGGTCTCGGCCTTCTGCTCCAACTTGCAACATGCAGATTTCCCAAAGATTCTCCGTAATGGCCTCAACGTCAACGAATGAATCTGGCTGTATTGGCTCCACCTGGTGGATGTCCTCGTCATAGAATGACAGATAGTTGAAGAAGATCTCCCAACCCGGTTGTCTTTGATTATCATCATCATACCACGGCTCCGGAAAACCGCAGTATGGAAAGTCTTCACCCTCCTTGACAAAGTTCCCATTCAGAGTAGGGAAACACAATGCTGTCGGCTTCTTAGGGGGAGGCAGCCCCTTCTTTCTGCTATTGAGGATGGCGGCTTCAAGCTTGATGTCTTGATCAGTAAGCTCATATCCCAAACCATAGGTACCCTTATGAGAGACCTCTTTGATAGGCTCCAGTATGCCTTGTTGATTCTTGCCCAGCCCCAGTCCTGGCATGTAATCCATGGCTTTCATCATTTCCAGCACATTGATATTGCCATCTTTGGAATACTCCGGCAAAATGCGATCGACGATGTTGGCTTTTCCTATCTGAATAGGAGTGTCCACTTGGAAACCACTGACATAGTAGTTGGCTTCAGAGGAAGGAACAAGCAGAGGTTCACTGCTAGTGCTGGCCACCATGTTGGCGTCGATGTCTCCTTGGATAGTGATAACTTGATCCCCGAACACGAACTTGACCTTCTGATGCAAAGATGAAGTAACAGCCCCAGCTTCATGGATCCAAGGTCGACCCAAAAGTAAGTTGAAACTTGCTGGGAAGTCAATCACTTGGAATTCAGTCATCAACTCCGTAGGTCCTAACAGGATAGGAATCTTCAGGGAACCCAGGACTTCTCGCCGAGTATTGTCATAAGCTCGCACTGCTGCGATGCTCGGATCAAAGTGGGTTGCATTCAAACCCAAAAGTCTGGCAGTTCTGAGAGGACACACGTTCAGAGCGGACCCATTGTCAACCAGGACTTGTGGAAGGCATCTCTCTTGAGCATGGACTGTGACGTGTAAGGCCAAGTTATGCTTTTTCCCATAACGGGTCAGGTCTTCATCAGTGAAGACCAAGGCTTTCTGCAAAGCAAGGGATCCAATAGTGGCAGTGAGCTCTTGAGGGGTAATTCCTTCAGGACTCTCAATGCGACTCAACATCTTCAGAAGTGCTGTGCGATGTGGATAAGATGACATGATCAAGCCCCAGAGAGAGATATTGGCTTGGGTCTTCTTTAACTGTTCCAACACTTTGTCCTCCTTAGGCCATGCCGGATCTACTGTTGCTTCTACCACTGTTTCCTTCTGCTTTACTGGAGGAGGAGGAGTACTGTAGTGGCGTCCTGATCGAGTCAGGTTATTAACATGGGGTTTCATATGAAACACAATCCCAGTATCAGGATCAACCCTGGGAGTTTCCAAGACTCCATAACTTTCCTCAAGCGTATTGATGGCAAAGTCATCCATGTCCATGGGCTGCGCCCAATCTTCCAGATCCGTACCCCAACCAGTGTGCGGGACTTCCTCCTCATTTGGCATGATCTGAATGAAGCTAACAACCTGATGAGCTTCAATGTACAAGTCATCCCATTCTTGACATAACTGGTTAGGCTCCAAATGGTGTATGAATCGAGAAGGACATAAATTGCCTCCCGGAAGCTTATCACGCTCTTCATTCATCAACATCAATATCTGGCTAAGAGTGTAACTGATTGGATCAATCCACTGAGCCCTAAGGTCCATCATAACCTGAATCATATCATCCATATCCCGAGCAGATGGCTTGAGGTAATACATTCCTTCAAAAGGAATGGGGTAGTTTGGCAATAAGTTGGCTGGGTGATGGTAACCAGGAGTGGGCATAAGTTGTATCCCATCCAAGTTAGGCCAAGGGTATCGGTTAGTGAGGCACATCCCGATAGGATAATTCAAGTTAGGCGGATGAGCTTGGGACTTGAGGAAGATGAAAATGGGTGCATATCTAGCGACATGGCTTGTGGCTGATGGGAGATAGGCGGGCTATCTGGCTGTATGGCTAATAGCTGAGGAGAGATAGGTGGACTATCTGGTTGTATGGCTAATAGCTGAGGGGAGATAGGTGGACTATCTGGCTATATGGCTGGTAGCTGAGGAGCATGTACTTGAACCGGGAATGCAGCTAGGGCCGACTTGAGATGGTGGCATGGTGATGAGAGCAGATGGATCTGACGGCTCATCAAAGTCATAAAATATGACATTGACACCAGGGTTATGTGTTGGCAAGGGTTTTGGACAGTGTTTGGTTTTGGAGGAGCTGGTGCTGAGATGAACCCTTTATCAATGAGGTCCTGCACGGCATTTTTCAACGGAGTGCAAAATTCCGTAGAATGGCCAGAGGTTTGATGATAATCACATTTCCAGTCATGTCGATGTGAAGCAGGCAAAGGGTTGGGCAATGGACGAGGATCCAGGGGCCGTAAATATCCTTCCTTCTGCAGAGACTGAAAGACTTTCCCCAAGGGAGCATACAGGTTAGCATAAGACTTGTTCCTTCTGAAAGCTGTCTGTGGAGCAATTGGATTGCTCTGACTGGTTTCCCAAGATGCCTTGGCTGGCATTGAGATAGCATTAACGAGTGCCTCTGATGTGGAAGCTTTGTCAAACTTCCGAGGTGCGAACTGGCTTTGAGCTCTCTTCGGGTCAAGGTCAGTCTTGGTGGCTCGGGTAGCCAAATATTCCTCCACCTTAGCCCCAACATGCATGAGGGCTTTGAAGTGAGGAATGTACTGTGCTCTGAACTGCTCCTGATAAATGGGCAACAGGTTCCTCTGAACAATGCTAACTTGGTCCTCCTCAGACGGACGATCCACCATCATGGCTGCTTTGTTCCTCCACCTGGTGAGGAATGTACCGAGACTTTCGGTAGGTTCTTGCCTTGTCAACTCGAGGTCTCTTCGAGTGATCTCCAAATCATCATTATACTTGTACTGCCGAACAAATTCTCTGCAGATATCGGCCCAAGTATGCACACGGATGTCTTCAATGGATAAGAACCATCGGAGTGCCCCTCCAGAGAGGGTCTGCTGAAAGAGTTGAGCCATGACCTTGTCGTCAGCTCCTCTAACTTGCATAGAACGAATGTAATTCCGAAGATGGATGGCGGGCGGACCCAGACCACTGAACTTCTCCAGATCAGGCATCTTGAAGTGCATCGGAATGCGAGCTTCAGGATAAAGGGAGAGGCGCTGAATGTCTATCACAGGATCAGCGGACTTCAGGTTCCGAAAGTTGGCTTGGAGATCTTCCAACTCCTTCTTCAATTTGGTCAGGTCATCGACCGAGGTAGTCCCAACCTCCGGCTCGACTTCCCAAATGGACTCGGCTCGGTGATGAGACAGGGGTCCAACTGGTGGAATGGCAGGCCTGACGCCTGGATTGGCTAGAGCTGGGAGGTATGGTCCTCCAACGATCTCTGGCAAAACTGGGTTAGCCCCAGGCTGAATGTTCTGATGAACAGTGACCTCTTCGGCAGGTCTGGCAGTAGCAGCCAACTGAGCTCGGATCTGAGTTTGCTCCTGCTGAATAGCGGCTAAGTCTGTGCGGGTAGCGCGAGAAACGGCCACCAACTCAGCAATCATTTGCTGAAGATCTGCCAATGGAGCATTGGGATCGGCCATCACTGCTGCGGTAGGCGAAGCCTCTGACGTAGAAGACTGTGGACTTGCTGAAACCCGGGAGAGATAACCTGTCTCGTCCCTCTTCCAAGTGATACTGGGCTTCTTAATCTTCTTTCGACTTCTATCCGTTGCTGCTTTGCTGATGAGAGGACTCAAAACTTGCGGAGAGATGTCCTAGATGCTCAGGCTGAAAAGATGAACGGAACGTCGGATCAGAACAGATTTTGACGAGAAGAATCCCGAAGGATAGCGCGGACGAAATCACAATAACATCACGGCAGACGGAGAGAGAATGCACATCACCAACGAAGGGTGAGGAAAGAATTTTGTGACATCCAACAAAAAGAGGACTGTCACCATTTTATTCAATTGGTATAAACCTTGTTTGATCTGCAAAAAGGGTGGCATGTCTCAGACCAGGTGTCTGAGCCAGCAGTCTTTCTGAGATATTGCTATCTCCGGAAAGGCTTTAGACAAAAGTGAGTCCTAACTGGTAGGACGAGCCTTTTGCAAGGGATGCAGATCATGACAACAGGGTTACAAAGGATACGTAAAATCTGGCGGAGCTTGAACAGCCTCCGGCCGTAATCTATGTCTCATAACCATCACCCGTGGGGTGCATATGGAATGTTACATAGCCTCAAAGTGTGAGGACGTTTTCCTTGACCAATTTTGAAGAACCTTTTTACAAAAAAGTGTATTATGGTTAAACTAACGCGCATGAGGCTTTATGCAAGGTGTGTTTGTATGGGTCTCTTCCCCGTTGGCGCGGATCTCGATATACTCCCCACCCCAAAGGTATGGTCGGTACGTGAGTTCCATTCATATACCCGAAGGTACGAGGCCGTTGAGGGTGAGGGTTTTTATGTCCCTCGGGATTCATTTGGTATGCAAGCATGCAGTGAAATCGCGTGTTTTCATAATATTTTCTTGTAGAAAAGATTTTATATTATAAACAAATGTTGTTTATGCAGAAATATAAACAAAACAACGTATACAAGAGGGATCTATCCTATGGTTATACGGAACCTAGGATGCATCTATGTTCTGAAATGTAAGACTGCAGATATATACAGAAATAACAGAACTAGAAAGATATCATGTATAAAGCATGTATAACAACAATTATCCACAAGCATATGAGTGTAACTCGCTTAGGAAAGTCCCCAGCGGAGTCGCCACTGTGAGAACCCCGACCTGAGATACCTCCGCAGCAATTGGGAGATATGAGGTCTTCGTGAGATCGTGCGTGCACTTTCTCTGATTGTCCTCGGGTTTGTCCTTCTCAAGAAGAAAAGGACTGTCAGTGGACTTCGATAAAAGTTCGGAGTCGCCAGCTTGTTTTCCTTAAAACAAACAAAATTCGGTGTAGCCCCGATGAGGGGCTAAAGGTGAAAGCATACTGATCATATGCGTACCAGAGATGTTGGGTCCGGGAGTTAGATTACGGATTGGGAAGGTGTTAGGCACCCGCTCCGCCCTTTCGGTCTCATTGTGGATAGAAGGTGTTATTACATGCTTTATACAGGATAGTGTCCTAGACATGTTGCTAGGTGCAAGTGTGCTCTTGTGTACATGTGTGTTGTGTGTGTGTGTATGACTCACGTATATATATGAATGTACCCGGAGGTTTTGTACAAAATTAGACTTGAGTGATAGGAAATCGAATCCTTGTCACGCCTACGTATCTGCAATGGCAGAACTCAAAGTCAACGTAGTTCGTTTACACAAGGTCTGAACGAACCTTTTCTATCCTAGTAAAGGACAGAGATTTGCAAAAGTGCAAAGTGTGCTGTTGGTGTTGATCTAATTCATTATTAACAATGAAATTAGTTGTAACCAAGTGTGTTTTGGAAAAGTA
>PEDP01001588.1:0-10079 GCA_002918395.1 Erysiphe pulchra
CTAGCTAGGTCCCTAAACTCTGCAGCACAGAGTAGAGAGGTCTTCTAAATTATTGCAGCACAATAATTAGAGGAACACAACAGTAATTTCAGTCAACGACTTGGTATTAACGTAATGTTTTTTTTTATTCTTTCGTGTCTATCTCTAAAACTTCTAAATTACATCTTATCTAATGCGTCGGGTAAATCACGGCTTTGCGTAACACAAACTTTTGCCTACTTTGTATAGCGGAATAAGAATATTCCGACATAAGGGGAGGCTAGGAAGGAAAGAATGACTCTCTTAGGTACACATAGCCCTGCTGCGCCCTGCTGGACAGCCTCTCCGAACGCTTCAGAAGGGTAGCTATGTCTTCGGATTTGGTTCTAATGTCGGTAGTAGGGGAGCCCCGCACTCAGTGGTTTTTTGGAGGATTTTTCCCGGCAGCGACACACCCGCAAATGGTCATCGTATGGTTGACTGGAGAGGAAGGATAATGATGGGCTAACGGCTCCTCTAAGTGTGCACTTGAACGAAAGCTTGTGGGGGAATTATTGATGGATAGAGGCCGTGGAGGAAGCATAGGAAGGTGTATACTACCCAAGGCATAGGAAATCTGGCCTGTAGGCAGAGAGCACCTATATGTGTTAGATAGTCTAGGACTCAAGTAACACATTAAAAAAAAGGTACAATAAAGTAACGCTCTTACGACGAGTTGCAATTTGTTGTGCCTGATAAATTAGACTAATGATCGATGATCGATGATTCTTACAAAGGAGTATACATAAAGTATAATAATAATTACGATCTACAGGATAAGCCGTTTGCAGCAGTAGGAAAGAATTGATATGGTAACTGGTAGCAGGTTCCATGAAGTCATTGTAGAATATTTTAGTGAGGTTGTAGTGAGGAGAAAACCGCAGATTCTACTGTATATAGTTTGGTCATTCGCCTGTGTGAAAAGGATACTGATATCGGTTAAGATGATTTCGGTGCTCAAGTAATTCTACACATTAAGAGCGGAGCCATCAGCGTGTTTGAAAAAAATATTCCTGATAGCAAAGTATTAAATTGTTAGAAAAGTAATTAATGTGATGAAAAGTTGTTTGGCCCAAATGACGACGATGTGAATAAGATGCTTTCAATGTACTTTAGACTTCTAAAAGTTAATGAAGTAATTTAGCGTGAAATATACCTGCATTAGCCAATTATCTCCACCTAAGCCCAATTGAGACCCACTCTAATCCCTACAAATTTATATGTGTGTTTTAGAATGATAAGGACATTGATACCTGAATGTCGCCTGGGTATCATGTTAGGCAATCACGCTAGGACGTACTATGTACTATGTCGAGCCGCAAAACAGGTAAAGAATATAATTTCTACCCTGCAATTTGATATAAAGACAAGGGTTAAAAGTTTCGCTAGACAGGGTAGCAAGGGCTATCGCGCTAAATTACCTTACTGCATTCGGAGTGCACGATTAGATCAAGTTCCACTTTTTCAGACCGTGCATATTATAGCGTATCTACCTGTTTTAGGGCTCGATATAGAATTAAGTGGGGTACTAGTTTAGATTTTTGCAAAAAAATTAACCTCACACGCGAGGATTAATTAGCAACAACGATGGCAAAATATTCTGATTTCCATCTTATCCAGACACCTATTCCCATGTCATCATCAATACTTGATCATTTTAATTTCTAAAATTTTAGAAAACTATCATTCCCTTATTTATTTCACGTTCTCAATCTTTCAGAATGTGAAAATCTTGAGAAATGCTATTTACAGGCCTTCAAAATTCTCGATATAAACTTTAAAAAAACCACATTTTACTCACTCCGTTACAACTCTCCAGACACTCTTTTATACTAATTGATTGTGATGCTGGGCTTAAAAGTTGTTGATGATGAAAACTTTGGTGTTCTCGGTGGGGTTTTAGATTATTTTGCTTCGCGGGGAAAGAAAGCAAATATCAACTTTGCAAAAGTCTAATTCTGAGTCTGAGAGGCTCTATTACAAAAGAACGTCCATGAGAAACCGTCACATGATTTGACGCATCTTTAGACATATACGAAGTATTAGAAAGGGTGAGAATATTCTTTAGATACAATCAATGCATGCATACTAGTATCAATCATTTTTTTAAAATCACGATTTTGGAGATTAAAATTTTTTTTTATAAAGATTCCCTATTTTTAGCGTCTCTAATATTTCATCTCATTGATTACGGTTTCGGATTTTGGGTATGAAATGCAAGAAAACAACTAAAATAAGTAATGTCTAAGTCATAGTCAGGAAAAAAATTCTTGCACTTCTAAGCTTACATATAGTTATTTGCGAATACAAGAAAAAAAATGTACGTCGTGATTCTGTACAATTATCGTTGCTTACTGCGTGCTATGCTCAGGCGGTGAAGCAGCCGCGTGTGGTGTTGTTGTGTTGTTCACTACTTCACATGGACCATGCCCATGATGCAAAGTGAAAAAGTCGTGAGCTTAGAAACGCACTGGGTATGACTGATTAACTGAGTTTCAAGTGACAATAGCAACACCCTTAAAATATCTAATCGGAATTCAATTTCTTTTTTTCCGTTTTGCTGCCGCGTTTTACCTTACTTAATCTTGTTGGTTTTTTCTTTTCCACACATGTTAAGGGAAATGAATCTCTCAGTTGTCACGCGTATGTAAGCCATTTCGATTTGTATATTGTATAATTAGCCCGATCAAACTCGTGGTCAAAAAATGCATTCGCGTGATCATGTTTCAAAAAATTCGGATCCCGAATAAATTTTCTTTTTAGAACAAATTGCAGGGAATTAGCTCAAAACGCCGAGTGCTTTTGTTTCTAAGTGTAGAGTAAATTAAGGTGACAGCTTGAATATAGTTGATATTGAAATCATTTATAGGTTAAGTGATTATGACGGCGGCAGCTATTGAATGAATGGCTTCTAATGACTTTTAAATTATTTGGGTCACACGTGTAAATAAAAAGAGAGACACTGAGATATCCCTGACCGTCCGATTTTTAAGTTATGCCCAATGATTTGTAAATACGAAACAAGTTGCATGATCTGCCTAACGTAGTTGATCATAGCCATCACAAAAACTATGATCATCATCTAAGAGTCTTCCGCATTAAAAACATCATGAACCTTTCAATGGCATTCTTTCCATAGCGAAAAGTCCAGTACTTGGACATTGTTATAAATTTAAGAAAAAAGTTCATTGAAAAAAAATGATCTCGTTATCGGTAAACATTGATAGAAGAGGAAACAAGGATGATTTTTGTCACGATCTTTTATTCACATAAATCCTGGCATCATAGTGAAGTTAGTTAGGTTAGTGTGCGCAAGTAGAGTCTTCAAAGGCACATTGAACTACTAAATTTTGGACCTGTGACAATGTCGCCCAAGTTACTTACGCCATTTCTTCTATAATGTCTTGGCGGTTGCTATCAAGCATTGTTCAATTGTTTGATCGATGGACCTAATCCCGGCTATTTTAAGAATTGAACCCTCCATCCGATGAACAGGCAATACCGAGTACAAATGAATTAATATCATTGAGCGTTACAGGTCAAATGGCAATGCTCACATAGACCAAGTGACTCAAGGTCTTCCCTCCTTAATACCTGAATAAATTGTTTATTCTAGGAATAAGTAATCTTTTTACTTTTTTTGATCTTGGCGCCCCCCAAGCCATGTTGGTATGGCTTTTGCTAAGATACATATAAGAGTAGGAGGAGATGTAGAGAATGGTAGGTACGGCCTCTACGTCTCGCATCTTAATATCTAGGCCATCTACCCCTTTGCCTTGTCATCATCATCTTCATTCGTATCAGCCATGCTTCTTAACTCGTTCCTCACCCTTGCAATAGTTTGTAATAGCTTTGGCCTCTCAACAGCCCTTCCATACGAAGAAGATACGGGTTTTCACCAAATCAAATCTAGGATTCATAAGAGGAACAACCAGAGAGAGGATTACTCAGCATATGCAGTAGCTGGCATAAATCAATTACAAACATGGTACGATGTTAATGATGGTCTTTGGGAAAAAGCTTGGTGGCCGAGTGCAAATGTCGTCACAATGATGGCGGGTCTCCAAGAGTATTTCCCGTCTTCTATCAACCAAATGACTGATTTTGTCTTTCCTAATACCTTAATTAATGCACAGAAGAGGTTCCCAGGCTTCATAAATGATTTTTATGATGATGAGTTGTGGTGGGCACTGGCGTGGATTAAGGTGTACGATATTACTCAGAATGAGACTTATCTGCAGACAGCCGCGGCCATATTCGAAGATTCCAAAAGCGTGTGGGGAAAAACGCCTTGTGGTGGCATGTGGTACGTGCACTGAATCTATTCATTTATCCATCCCAGTTCCACCCAAAGCATAACAGAATAAATTAACTGCACACAAATGAATGATTAGCTAACATGACCGCATAAGGTGGGACAAAAATCATACAGAGGTTGGAGCAGTGGTCAACGAGCTATACTTTACGACATCCATTAAATTAGCTAATCGCCTGCCGTCAACGCCATCTCCCTTTTATTACATGAACGAAGCAATCAGATCTTATACATGGTTCAGAGAGTCAGGCCTCATCAACGGAGAAAACCTTATTAACAACGCCCTCGATCTCAAGACATGTAAAAATGACGGTAACTTCGTTTTCACCTACAATCAAGGAATACTCCTCTCAGGTCTTGCAGAAATGACTTGGGCTACGAATGACTCCCAATATGCTGATCTTGCAGACGTTATTGCTTTGGCGACAATAAAAGCAATGACAGGTTCCGACGGCATTCTTCGAGAACCATGCGAACCAACCGGCTGCAATGGCGACCAAGAACAGTTCAAAGGCATCTTTAACCGCAATGTTCAATATCTTTATAAACGAAATCCCTCTCTTCCGAGAGAGACAGCCGCAATATATAAAAATTTTCTTCAGAAAAACGCAGATTCTATTTGGGCTAGGAATAATGTTGATAATCAGATGGGCTTAGTTTGGAGCGGGCCCAAAGGAAGGGTAAGCGTACAAACTCAAAGCTCGGCATTGGATGCAATTGTCGGTGCGGCAGCTGTGTCATAATTTCTTTTTTTATTCGTCATAATTTTTTAATTTCTAAATTTACTTAATGATTTTTATAAATCCTCATGGGAATACAAGTGTCTCGGTGTTTTGGCGTATCGGCGTATCGGTGTTGGTGTACGGGTTGGAGTTGGAGTTGGAGTTAAGAGAGGGCAAAGATACCATTGATTTATTTTTGAAGGGTGCTCGATGGACAAGAGCAATTTCGTTTCTTTGTGAGGGATAGAGGAATTTGTTCCAGCTGTTCTGTTGCTGGCACCTAGCTCCTCATACCAATTTAACAAAAAACTATCTTGAGATACAGAGACTCCCAATTCTCGTTCATTACACATAAAGATGTGATTATATCAGATAAAGCAACTTTCGTTTTCGTCCGCTATAGCAAGTAGATTAACGGATGAATAACAAACATGAAGCGGGATTTGGATTATCTTATCATATATTCCGAGTAACTTCAGGTAATTTAGACATTACCCGTACCTCTTCCCAAACTAGGGAAAATATATCACACCAGTAGTTTTTGATGCCTTTAAACTGATTTTCATGACATAACTTGAAATGCCTCCATACTAAAATGTCACGTCAAAATGACGATAATAATGCGGGCAAGAAGAAGATAAAAGTTTATTCGATATTAGATCGAGAAGTCACTGTCATTTTCAATAAATGACATCACACATAAACAAAAGTTCAAATAAGCAACATTCAAGATTCCTCTGCCCTAAAGGGAGATTTAGACTTGGATTTAAAGTCGTATCCAACGATGGATAGGAAAAACATTGGATAAGAATTTGAGCTTTCCATGTGATGATTACTCAGCAAATGCCACACCAAAATCTTCAGACTCTCATCGCTAGTGTATCATCAATTTTTGTATAATTTAAATTTTGAAAATTAACACAGTCATAGCTTTCATTTAAATATTACGAGGTAAATTTCCCAGGATGTGAGAATGTTAAAAATGATATTCACTGTAAATGCCATTTCTCAGCATTCTTGCACCCTGAAAAATTGACTACGAGATAGAAAATGAATGCGATAACTGTGTTAATTTTCAGAAATTTAATTGAACAAATATTAATGGTGGCACAGCGATGGATGTCTGGTGAAATTAAAATCTGGCTTATTATAAGACTTTAATCTCCATAGGCTGGCTGTATGACTGTTTGTCAGGGTGCGTGCTAAACTGTCGCTACTGAGCTCAGTGCTCGCCTTATTTTCTTCTTATATTGATCTGGTTCCCATTTATCTAACTATTTGTATGCACATGTGTGTTTTAGGTCTTCACTCCTTTTTTTCCGGAAGTTGGTTTTATTTTATTGCTTACACCTAATTTTACGTTATTGTTTGTTCTACATGAGAAAAACTCAGGCTATCGGTACTTATACTACACTTTTTTCGGTAAATGCAGTTCACCCCGATACAAATTGCAATTTGTATCTGCAATGCTGTTTGTTGGTCGTAAAGCTTGCGCATCTCCTCTGCGTGTAGATACAACAGCTTCTAATGTCCAACACTTTTCAGCTCCCGTTGTTGAGCATCTACCATGTATTTAAGTAATCATGATCTTGGCAGAATAACATATTTTGGAAATATCAATTAAAACGATTGCCTCTCTTCACAGCCTAGCTTCAAACAGCTTCTATGCCTGAAATCGGACTCTGTATGAAATCGATAGAATGTCTCTGCGGGCGATGGATGGTCTGTAAGTTGGAAGCGTGGATCTGTCTCAGTTTGCAATTCTACAATTTTATATGATCAATTCTACCAAAAACTTGCATCACTCTACGGTCCTACTGAGTATTTTTTTTTGATTCCTTGGAGTCTAAGACTTTCAAGGACAATAGATTATGATTGCGTGATTTAGATTTATTGAACACTCACACTCAAACAGCATTTGTGAATACCACTACGAGAAATGAAGTTACCTTTTGAACTTTCTCTTCCATGAATATCCACAAAAGTGAAAACTTTCAAAAAGAAAAAACCCTTTGATTGTTTAAGTGTACATCCATCAACGTATGCATTCCACTCCATAAGGTTGAGTCATCTGGATTCGAAATGTGATCATTCGTCTCAAGTGGGGTAGGTGACGACAAGGGTATCATGACCACGAGAGCTATTTTTTGGTCCCCAGAGAAACAGACTATTGAGGTAAGAACGGCCAGATTGAACTCACAATCCGAAAGTGTCAAGTCCGTGCATCGGAGAAGCCGACTCTGCCGTCCGTGCCGAGCCTGCTTCCGAAAATCACCGGATCTATGCTCGCCAGGTACAGTAAGACGCGACGTGAATCTCCCACCCAAAATCCAAATTTTGACTCTATCTTCATGGCACCCCACGACCTCGCCATAAATCAAAAGAAAACCTACCTCCGTATTCCTTCTATGTTTATAGCTTCACTATTTATTTTATCTTTTATATAATATCAGGTGATCCTATTTAATTTAGTTACTCCTCTATCATGGACCTCCAACCTACACAGTACTGCTCAAAATGCTCCCGGGAGCGTCCAATTAACAAGTTCCGCGTCAATCTGCATGGAAAGCGGCTAAATGTTTGCACAACAAAAAACGTATCCAATCAAATCTTCCCGAAGTGATCCATTGGATATTTTTCTGTACGAGGTCAAGACTTGGAGTAAGAAAATACTCATTTTTAGCCCAGAAACTAAAACTCATGTGAAAACCTTCTTCTATTCCATGTTTGTATCTTGCAAATTGAGCCCGCAAATTGCTGTCGAGGCCTTTCACTTGAATTAACAATATCTCATTGTCTCAGTTGGATCTCAAAGACTAAGCAGAAACCCTCCAAAACGAACAAAAATCAATCTGTATGTAACTTTTATAGTAACATTGGTTATCAGGAAGTAGAATCTTGTAAAAAAAATGAAAAGTCAAGTTGACAAAAGTAAACTGGATTCACTGAATAGAAATCAAAAGAAAGTCTTGCCCGTTGAGAATGAAACAGACGAAAGTAGATGTCAATTAGATACTGCTGCAGACTTTCATGTCTAAGGAATCAAGAACGATTTTGACCCTTATTCTTCCTTTTCGCAGTCTATCCGCGTAGTTGGAAGTGGTCGTTTAACAACCACTGGTAAAGGTAATTTCCTTCCTTCCCTAGATTGAAAACTTGAAGCATTAAATGGTGCCTAATTGTTCAAATACCTGATGAATTCATGTTGTTCATGTATTACTAATACTTTATGACTAATGATATACCTATTTGGCAATGGCGTTAGGAAAAAGGAATTATCTATGTATATACCCCCTTCTTTTGGTAAGAAAGGGAAAACCTTAATCTTACGTTACTTTACAATTATTACTACTGCTATAACAAGCTTGTGATATTTAAATCCACCTGAGTATTCCGACATATACATTTGCCAGAAGTAAACATTCGCATTATATCCACAGCCTAATTAGAGGAACAAGGTTATTCAATCGATTAGCCATTAAAATTGTAAGATTTTGAACTAATTCGTTCTTAAGGAACAATCTGTGCAAAATTTCATCGTGAAAGTAGTGGGCTTATTTGGAAACCACAGTAAAAATCGAAAATTACCGCATCTAGAAGTCATTTTAAACTTCAATTTTCAGTCGAGTTCGCTGAGGATATTCAAGTGGATCTAGTTAATAATCAGAAATCTCTCCAACCAACTACTACAGATTACTCAGTTCCTAACGCTTCCTAATTCCTACTTGCAATCGACGAATTAGAGCATAAAAGCGGGCGTAGCCAATTTATAATAAGAAAATAGTACCTATCCAAATCCGATTTATCTTGAAAAATTTGAAAACACGACTTGGCAAAACTCCAAAACGCCTTAAAATAGATGCAGGATCTGCGTTTAATGATTAGGAATTTCAAAAAGAGCTAAAATCTCGGGGCATAGAATGGGGAAAATCACCGTCCCACGCTTCTAAACAAAATGGTATTGCAGAAAGAAATTTTTGTGCAGTTACAGAGAAAATGCGTACTCTTCATCTCCAATCAGCTCTACCATTTCGCCTATGGCCTCCTATTTTCAATGCATCAATCAATATCTTAAATTAAACCCCAAATAAACTGGCTCCGGATTCCCCATTCTTCTCTACATTTTAAGAATCTCCTGACATTGATAAACTTCACCCTTTTGAATGCCACGCATGCTAGCTGGAATCAAGTCACAACAAGCTGGAATTAAAGGCTTGTGAAGGAATTTATTTTGGCACCAATTTCTATGGTGGGCATATTGTTCTTAACCCGATCACTGGCAAAAAAATCACACAAAGAGGTTTCCGTGTTCGGTGGCAGCTATGATAACAGCACACACCACCAAAATGTTTTCTCGGAATCGTCACTTATGAGAGAAGCGACTGTCCGAAAAGCTATTCAAAATAGTTTGATTATACCCCTGCAGATAAATGTAGAGCAGATGGTCTTAAAAAGCTCTACAACGTATGAAACATATTAATTTCTGCAATCATATTATGTTAGACTTAAAGCCTTCAGTTTAGAGGTGGTGGTGGTGAGAACGGTCCATAAAACATCACGTTAAAATACATCGCACACAAGTAGTAGTTAGCTTTCTTAATAAAATCTCACGCTTCTATGCACCACAATTATCCGGGCAAATACTTTTTGATAAAGTTTGGTTTGGGCTCGGGGGGGCTTACAGTCAGAGATCAGTAACGGGTTTTGTAGAGGCCCATAGATAAGTAACGTACAGCTGATATTTATGCAGGGGTTTCAAATTTTAATTTAAATTACCATCTTAATGAGGTCAAAATATGCACATTTGATTTTCCATCGATTTCACAAATTATTACCTACACCAAAATTAGTAGCTTTGCGTTGTCACTACCATATCTTTCATACTTACACACTAAATAATTTACAATCATCGAGTAACTACATTCATATTCATTTATCAAATCTTCCATATTTATTATCAAGGTCGACCTTTTAGCAGACCGAGATTGCATTTCGGAACTGATTATTTGCACAGATGAATTCTT
>PEDP01001589.1:0-10077 GCA_002918395.1 Erysiphe pulchra
GAAGTCTTTGAATTTGCCTTAGATTGTTATCCTGTCAAAATTCGAATGATGTGATCTGGCTAATTTTCAAGTAATTTTTTTCTTACTAAGTGAGAGCGATAGGCGAATTTGCTAAGGAGATACAGTCACGTGGCAGTTTTTTTTTCGTGCCCTTTAAGGGACGTTTATGAGCCTGGAATTGTACTTAAACGGGCCTCGATGAAAATATTGTCGACGATTTCGGGAGATGGCTATATTGACGAATCAGAAGCCTTCCTGACCCTTGTTAACACAATTGAAGGCGACGACTCCTCTATGGTCATATTAGATGATAATTAGCTGGTAAGCTGAAATTGTGGCTTTTTAGGCGAAAATTAACACTATACACGAAAGGGTGTTTATGAAACGCGGCCTCAACAGCCTTTATAAATAAACTTTTATTGCAAAAGTTAACTTGAGTCATTAACAATTAAGGCCTTAACTTTTTTTCTGCAAGAAAAAAAGAAGATAGGGCTCGATCTTAGAGAAAAAGCTGCAAAACCCCAAGAGAATCTCTCAGCTTGACTGGAACAGATACACTTAAACATCGTGTTACTAATTTCAATAACTTGAGTAATACTACAATCCTATATAGAATCTACGTCGCTAACCAACGCTCTGTGACTTGCCGGGACATTCTACTGTGCTTTCGTGATAGACATGGAGTAGAGATAAGTGCTTCAGAGATCATCTTTCCTTATATCCTATGTGTTTGGCATATAAAAAATGATTTTGAGAGATGAGTTGTGGAGAAAACTGGTAAAAAAAAAGGAATGACCACCTGTGGACACCTAAATAAGCACCAGCTTTTGCAGAATTTTATCATTGGTGCATCATTGCAAAAAGTGAGGTAGAGTTTCTGGTGTGAGGTTTTTTAACATTACATTTATACTACAACTGAGTTAAATTTTCTTAGATTTGTAGATAAATAGTAATTCATTGCTCGGCTTATTAATCCTGTAAATTTTGATGCCTTTTGTTATACGCCATTGGATCAATCTCCTCAACGTACGGCGTACAGCGAATAGAGTTCTTGACTATCAATTTGTGCTGTAAAACTAATGGCTTCGTCCTAAAAAATCCCACAATTTCATTCTGGCGAACAGAACACTAGAATAGAACACTCGAGATTCGGGAATATTTACACAAGTGAAAACATAATGGCTTCTAAGCATGCCTAGATTAACATTGAGCCTAAACGCCTTGGTGAGTTAAGTACCATTACCAATAAATTAAAATTGTATAACTGTAAGGCCATAAAAGACATCATTGTAGAGATATTACTTACGCCTGTGAAGATGGGAATCAAAAACTTTTGCCATAATAATATTAATGCGATTCCTGTATGGATAATCCTCTGCTTGTTAATGAAACTCATTCCATTCGAAAGAGCGAGTTTTAATTACATCATCGGAAAATTTTAGCGGCAGACGAGTTGGTGTAAAAAAGTTGTGGTCATAGAAAGTGAACAGTAAGATATGAAAAAATGGTTGAAGTAGAGAACTTTTTTATTGTGATGATGTACTTATGCTTCAATCACTTTTTTACATCTTACTATATTCACTTTTTATGACCACAACTTTTTTCCACCACCTCGTCTGCTGCTAAAATTTTCCGATTGCCGATTGGGATACTTAAAATATGCTCTTTCGAATGGAATTGGTTTCATTAGCAGGTAGAGGGGGAGGTTGAAGAGGTCGAAAGCTCGATACACTTATTTGACCCACTTAATCCAAAAATCGCCTCCAAAAAGCCATAAGTTTTCTGAATCACATGTAATTTCTCTCTGCCTACAGGCTAAAATCACCTATTCCTCGGTTAGTGTGCGTTATCTATGCCTCATCCACGGTCCCTTCCCACCAGTGATACCCCCTCAAGCCTTACTAGAATACACACTCAGAGGAGCCATTAGCCTTTAGTCCATCAATATCTCCCTCCTCCAGCCAATAAAACGAGGATCATTTAAGAATATAAACCTGCCGGGAAAATCTCTCCAAAAAGCACTGAGTGCGGACCGTTCTTTTGGAAGCCGTTCAGTAGGGCGCAGCAGACCTGTGTATACCTAAGCTATCACTCTGTCATTCAGAGCCTCCACTTATCTCCACCCTTGATCAGAGCACCAGATTAAGTAAGAGCCGTGATAGGATGTCAGAATATTCTTGGTATAGAGCGTAAACTGTAGATAAGCCTAGCCTAACCATCTATTATCGTCAGGGACCTGGGGTAGTCAAGTAACTCATATAACCAAATGAGTCCTTCTGGCTAGTAAAATCGGACTTACTGTAGTGAGAGATGATTTAGTTGATAAGTTGAAGAAAGCTGCTTGAGGACGAAACGGATTTGGATTCTGCTTTTGACAGCTTTTCTATTTTCCTTCCGGTGGGATGCACATGTTGAATTATGACGAGGGCTTCTCTAACTACCTTTATAAAGTTTAGTACCACAATATGACTCCTCTTTTCCAGTTTCGTTTTCGTTATCATAATCATCATATGTGATATCAGTGCGTTTCTTCAAGAGCGAGAGAGGATTAACTTAGCTCGAAGGTGATAAAGTCGAACTCGATCTTGGTTCTACAGAATCTCACAAGAGAGCTAGAGGTTCGAGAGGACACCACCTACAGGCGTTGAGTCGTTGAATCCCTATATATAGTTTAATTATTTACTAATTACTATTTTCTGCAAACACTGTTTTGTTAACAAAATTCTACACAGGCATGGAGCGACCAAAGGTCGCGACAGCGTACCTCCACATAGAGAATATCGAGACGTTCCATCTCAATATTTATAGTCTAAGGCCTTACATGTGAGCATGATGGAGCGTTTGCTAGTCGCGATGGCATTCCCGTCGCCGGAAACTCGAAAACCATAGCTTTTGTACATAGCGCTATACTCACTACTACTACTACTACTACAATGACGTTACCACCCAAAGACTCCTCGGTGTCCATGGGAGCCCTGGAGGAAGTGACTTCGGCCTTCCAAAATTCGGACCGCTCCACGGAACTTGACACCGCGGATATTGCTGGAAAACTCATCTACGCAGCTTAGATTATGAGCCATTTATAATTTAGAATGGGCCTCATTTGCACATGAGAATAAAGTAACGGAAACTATAGGTGATGTTTTTGGTGGGTGTGATAGACTGACATAAAAATAAATATTAGGTGGATGAAATAGGCGGTAACATTTGAGAATGTTTAGGGCGAAAACAAAGTAAAGTCATTAATAAAAATGAAATGAAAGTTTACCTATTAATAATTAATGCCTTAGAATACAGGCATTATTTTTTTGGTATGACACGACACTTCACGCTGAATAGAAAGTGACACTTACCTAACACTTTTTGGAGGCATTCAGTTGAAATATACACTGTGTGTACACCACAAAGTATCTTATTAGTTGTTAGAAAACTTTTATTTAAGTCCACACTATAAAATTACTATATTATTACTATGTCATCACTTTGTCCTCACTGTTTTTTGAAACCACAATCTGGCTGTGTAGGCTCTTAAGTCACTCGACTACAAGTTTCCCGTCTAACGCCAAGCAGGCCCCTAAGCAAAGCCCGTGTGGCGTAAGAATACTGTGGCTGAAGTATCAGCTAGGGTGTAACTTATAGGGCATGTGGTAACTGCCGGTATAAAAGTACAATGAAGAAAAAAGAAAAAGACTCAGGTGGAAGGTATTCACGAAAATTTCAGACTTTTCGCCATTTCAACCTCATGATGTTCCAGCCTGGTAGGAACACCGGAATGATCATTCTGGGGAAAAGATCTACAATTTTATGCATCATCGAGGAGGGCTAAGGAACCATGCATACTAAATCGTATGAAGACGAGTTAGGATAAAGACTGACCTATGTCTCGATTCTAAAAGAGCTCTATCCCCTTCACATCAGAAGTTCTCAGGTATTGGTCGTTGTAAGTGAAAGCTTGAGGAGTTCTATAAAATAGACTTTAGTCTTGCAGGCACCTCCGCTATAAGCATCTTTGCTGTACTACTTTATTGATTCAAAAAAATTTTACGATCTACAATATGTCTGAACAAAATATATCGACGGGATGTAAAAAATTAGAAAAGTCTGATATCCCCAAATGGAAAAGAATCTGGTTGAACAATCAGGGCGCTATCCTAATCCTTATTGCAGAAGGCTTCGCTTCAGCTATGGATGCTATAGCAAGATATTTGCAACAAGGAGAACGTGGTATGCATACCTTTCAGGTGAGTCATAGGAATTACTTCTATTTTTGAGTCAAAATATCCAATTATTTAATTCATTAACATTCATAGATAATTTTTGCTCGAATGAGCGTTACGTTTATTCTAAGCTTCATATATTTATGGCGGAAGAATGTATCATATTTTCCACTGGGTAGTCCAAATGTGAGACCTTTACTGATCTTACGTGCTCTTTTTGGGTTTGGCGGAATATTTTGTATTTATTGTAAGCCGAACCTACTGCTCATTTTCGTTTAAGGACCTTGACTAACATTTTTCTAGATTCAGTTCACTACCTTCCACTTGCCGAAGCAACTATTTTTCGCTTTCTCGTACCCCTTCTAACAGCCTTTACTTGCTCTATTTTTCTTCATCAACCTCTCACTCGCAAAGATTTTCTTCTTAGCATTTTAGCTCTTGTTGGTATAATCATCATTGCACATCCGGCCAGTATTATGGGAGACAGTTTGTCCCAAGCAGGTGCTTACTACAAACCAATTTTTCCCGTTGTTCATATCAGCTCAAGCCATGCTGACGCCACCACCCCTCTACAACGAATTATTGCTGTGATAGTAGCTACAATTGGCGTTTTAGGCGGTGCAGGTGCCTACACCACTATCCGATTGATTGGGAAACGTGCTCATGCACTGCACTCAGTAATTTACTATTCGTTCTTCTGCACTGTTAGCTCGGCTTTTTTTCTTCTGGTACTTCCTGGTATGAGCTTCAAAAAGCCACAAGGCCTTGAGTGGTTTATGTTGCTTTTACTTGGTCTCCTTGGATTTGGACTGCAATTTCTTTTAACAAGAGGTCTGCAACTAGACCCTAGCAATAAGGCCACTAGCATGATGTACTCGCAAGTTATATATGCGACATTGTTTGACTGGCTTATCTGGAGAGTCTTACCTGATAAATGGGGCATGATTGGGGGAGCCATTGTGATTGGTAGCACATTATGGTCGGCGTTGACCAAACCTAATATACATAGCCACAAAGAGCCTTGTGTGAGGATGGCTGCAGATGAAGAGAGTCCATTACTTGGCGATGCAAATATGAGGCAGGCAATGACGGGATGCGGGAATGAAGCTAGGTAAAAGTTGTATGAGGTAGATGAGAAGAGAAAAACAGGGGCTAGTGTTATACGACTATACTTAATCTGGCATGATCTACAATCTTACTATCTATCAATTTTTTTTTTGTTTATTAACGAACGCCATCTATCATTTAGTAACTTAAATGTTGTAAAATACTACTGAATTTGATCACCAGCCATCAAAGGCAAGCTTGATAATTGGCTGAGAATATTGGCTGAGAATCTACTTGGTACTTGATTAAATCAAATCAAGGCTCTTTGCTACCACCCGTTCTATTTAAATTCTGAACATTACTGTAAGAAAAGCTTCTTTAGAAAATGTGATACGAGATTTTTTTTAAGATAAGTACGGACAAATTTCTTGTGCGGAAAAGTTTTGACCAAAGCAAATATTGCACTGACGCCCCGCCCCGTATGTGACACGAAATTGAGGCCCAAATTACTCAATGAAAGTATGGAAATTAAGTGAAAGGGTCGGATGGTGTAGCGGTATGCCATCCAGGCTGTTCTTCTAATTAGAGTCTGGATAGCATTGACACCTACCCCACTTGAGACGGAAGATCATTGGTCCGAATCCAGTAGACCCTACCTCAGGGAGTAAAATGTACATGTTGATGGAGGGACACTTGGACGGCCAATGGTTTGATGAGAGTCTTTGCTTTGGTGGATATTCACGGAAGAGAAAGTACAGGAGGTAACTTCATTTCTCGTAGTGGTATTCACAAATAATGTTTGAGTATGAGTGTCTGATTAATCTAAATTATCTATTCATGATCTCTTGTCCTTGATTGTCTTAGACTCCATAAGGGCAAAAAAAAGAAAAAATAAAGTCTAATAATAGAATTTGAGATTGATGCCTACTTTTATTCGAGATGTTATTAACATTGTCGTTAATACTTCTAGAACCCTTAAATTTGGCACTAATGCATGTACATCAGATGAGGCAGGGTATAATGTATAATGCTGGTAGAATATCAATCAGATGTGACATAAAAAAGAATGTTAGTCAATGATGCCATTGACAGAATGAGCATTACTTCGAATCTTTGGGGTCACACGACTCACCTCAGGAGATCAGAGATCATGGACCATTCTTTCATTTCCTCTTGAGTCAGTAGTTCACATAATACGCTATCTCGAAATTCATGATGAAAAAATTCAGCAATAACACGTCTCTGAAAGAAGATGACGACTTCTGCTTAATTATAGATCCAGCTATTACTGACACTTTTTTTATACCGTTTACTATTTAGCGCAAGAACGGTAATTATTAAACAAATAACATATGATTACTAGCTATTATCCAAAATCTAGAGCTGAATTTTCTACAGTTTGTTCGACAAGAAGCCAAAAGTGCGAAACGACTCAGATTGATAGGGTCAAGATTAGAACTATGTTAAGGTTAGGCAACTCAGTGTGGAAAGTAGCAAGAAATTTTGGGTATTCTCCGGCCCAAATATATATGCTACGCACGGAAATAGGGGACAGCAATAGGAAAGAAAAAATGTAGGAGACCGTTTGCGATTCCTCTATAGAAAGCAGAGGAGCTAAAAAATTGGCTCCTCTGTGACTCTTGAAATCGTCCCGTTTCTTTCTGGTAAGTGTAAATACTAGCACCTGAACTGTGAACTGGAACTCCACTAGTTCGGAATGAAAGCTATTCGGACGATATTTAAGTCTAAAGGATATGAGTGCAGGATATCCAAGAGAGAGAAATTTCAAGATACATCCAAGCATAGAAAATTTTATTTTGAATTTGCTTTAGATGCCATTCAGTGGACACCAGAGAGGTTGTCCTAGTAAATTATTTCTGACAGGATATGGGCCTATGGCGGGACTACTAGCCGGAGGTCAGTTATTATTCGTGTGAATGGCGATAAGCAGGACATGAATTTTGATCGATTTCGTCTCGAGCATTTTTCTCTTAAGTTGAGTAAATTTTCCGCTTAGATTTTTTACGAAAGAAAAACACTGGGTACGTTTTAGGAAAAGAGCTATGGGACAATGAACTTAGCTAAGCTCGATGCGTATATTTTTTCGCAAGTATAAATTTTAGCTCAGTATGAGCGGACAGAGGGGTGGAATACCTCGTCTTGAGATTAATACAATCGATTGGCCTTCTTACTCCCCAGACAAAAACTTCATGGAGCATGTCTAGGCTAAAACGAAGACATTAATTCAAGACTATTACTCTATGTTGGGTTACGACCCTAGGAGAGTGGAGGTTAGTTAACTTCATCGGATATTAAAGGAGGCAGAACCTGATGAATTTATTTATGATTTCTATGCACCTTGGCAAGATCGTTGCCAAGCTGTGATTGATGCTAGAGGCCCAGCGAAGTACTAGTATACTAAAGTATTAATATATAACACTATTCCTGGGCTCCTCAGCCCAGTGTCTGTGTCTGAGGAACTGGCCACAATCTAGTTACCATCAAAATGGATAACATTTTCCACAATCACTCTGGTAACGCTAAACGATTGGTTACAACTAGAGCTGCCCGCTCAAATGAAGTTATAAAAACATAACATAAATACAATCAGATTTTGGTTGAAAATTTATGCTACTTGAAATTCAAAAAATTAATCACAATTAAAAATATCAGAGCAGCAGCTTTATGTTCAATAGAGGCATTTTTAAGCAGGGTGAAAAAATATGTACAGCTTCTAATTGCACATTCATATATCCCTTGTAATTTATATTCATCCACATAAATTCTACTCTATCGGTCTTACACTTATTGGGAGATAACAACTCAATAGCTAATCGCGGTGTCCCCTACGAATCTTCAGCTCTCTGTCTAGGAGCTGGAGAGCAAAGATTTCAAGATCAAGATTTCCTTACCGGACCACATTTGTAAAATTTAAGGTCTTAAAGGATTCTTTCAGCAGCATAAAAATCCCACCACTCATTCAATGATGGAGCTAAGAACTTTGTTTTGTCCCGACACAATACGTGGAATAAATTCAATCACCGACAGACGCCATAGCATACGTCCAGCACCCCATGTTTACCATGAAGCCAAAACTCACTTCATCAACTCGCTTATACTCATCCATTAGCGAAAAACACCAAAAACACCAAAAACGAGGCCAGTGACTTATTAGTTGCTTTAATCATATCCAAGTAATTTAGCGATGTGAAAAAGCATGTACTTTGTTTACGTTTTAAAGAAAGCATCCAGGCTTTGTAAAAACACAAAATCACACTTGTAGACAAATATCAAATATCCATTGCTAAAAGACACTCGATTTAGTAAAAATGATTAAAGGGGGCTTCGATAAACTTCGGATAGGGTTCGGATAGAATTCGGCGAGGTTTTAAAGGGTACAAAATGTAAATAAAGGGAATTGAAAGGCATATCTAAATCTTGAATTTTCTGCATGCGGACTTTGAAAACCTCTAGTACTCACCGACTACTTAGCCATCATAACTTGATACAACAAGCTGTAAAAATTCGTAAGCACAATTTCAGTACCAGTCTTATGAGACAGACTGGTTGGTATCGGCGTATGCCGGAGATAACTTTTGTCGTCTTTCATTTGCCTACTAATATCGTAAATCGGTATTTTTGCGGTAAAAATTCTGATTGGTGATATCCGACATTTTTGAAAAAGGTTTAGCGTAGTCCTTGTTGACAGGCCACTTCCCTATAAATCCCTCCTTGGCGCTTCAAAAGTGGGATAGTGTATTTAATCCTTGCTAACGTTGACATAGCAACTAGTTTGTATTTATGTTAACGTCAGCAGTGCTGCTCTAGTCGCTCACCATATGCGGGGAATTATAAACGTAGGGTACTGACGTCATTTAATTCTCACACTGGACCCGTTCTCCACTTACGTCGCCCCATCAACATTGTTGCTTAACGATCAACAACGATAATCAGTCGCTTCTCTAGCAGGTTTCCTTACGAATGTCTCAAATGAAATAATCAGAGATCAAATGAGATTAATAAGATTAGTAAATGTGTCCTCAATTATCGTTGGCATGCAGATGAACTTGACTTGTATGTAAATATTGTAAATAAAACAAAGCTACAAACATTAAAAGACAGATTAACAGAAATACTGCCTATTTTTTTATTATTCTACCCTTCTAACTATCAATGATACCAATCAGATTCCCAATAAATTTAAATTTCAAAATAGCGAAAATGGAATACAGAATTGCAGCAAGTGATAAGTCTAATGGCATTTTTGAAGATGACGGGCTTGAAGAGATTGATACTCAGATAGATACCAATGAGTTTTCTTGCGAAGAAATTTTTGATCAAGCTGTATCAAATCTCCAAGAAGCTAATAAATCAGAGAACGAGAGTGATGATGAATACACTGATATAAATTCTATTCCAAACCCTTCAGTTTCCTAGTACCAGTCATATCAGGAAGCCGAGCTTGCACTGCAAGAATTCGGCAGAAAGAACGGGTTTGATATCATTCGCAGTGGAGGAGGAGATAAGAATAGGCACGGAGTTATGTATAAGAGGAGATTAATATGTGCAAAGGGCGTAAAAAGACCTTTAGGAAAGAGCAGTTGTACACGCCCTTCAAAGCGTCCTAACCGTGGTATTAAGGTTCGTTTGATTTCCTTTCATTGTAAACTTGTGATTAAATAGCACTAATTTCAAAAAGGTTACTGGATGTAAATGTTAAAATAGAGGAATGATAATAAAGCGATGAGCTGTTAGGCTTGGAGATTTAGATCACGTGGAAGAATTATGCAGATGTGGAACAGTAAGAGTCTGT
>PEDP01001590.1:0-10085 GCA_002918395.1 Erysiphe pulchra
TGCTACGGATCCTAGTACCGACAGGGCACGGGCATTCAATGGAGCAGGGCAGGGACGTAAGAAAATAAGGAAAGGGGGTAAGAATTTAATGATTCCCTAAATAAATCTATATACAATTTTACACAATCACCGACTTCACGACGGCAAAATCTATTGTAATATCACTAATCTTGCCAGCACTCAGAGATCTCAATTCTCTAAGGTATACCGGCTAACATAAAGCTAGGTATAGAGTTGAGAATGTTATAGAGCATAGCAATAAATTTAAAACTCATTGATATATTCCAAATAGACCCACTTAGCAGATCGATATGTACATTTAAATATGTTAACACAGAATGCATTTTATTCTGTAGGCTGAAGATTTCAGGAGTTGTATTTCATTTTTTAAGACTAATGGACTAAATAAAGAGCATTGAGAGCGACATATTTCATGCCTACCGACATGCATCCACTGCAACTAAATCTATACCCATTAACCCAACGTATATATTTCGATGTTAGAAACTTGAGTTTAGTCAGGTAGGATAATAGTGACTCTAGGTTCTTACTTTTCTATTATCTCTCATCTTTGAGCTTATTACGGGATGCTTTCTTGGTGTGTCAATACCAAAGCCAGTTATTGAGAATTGACCAAATTTGCAAGAGTTACAGAAACTATTTGAGTGGGTATGCAACGTTTCAGCAATATTAGCAGATTCTAATGCTATAATTCTAGGAAATAAAGAGGAAGGCAGCATAGTGGAACACATTTCTTATCATGTTCTACAAGTCCTGTAAAAAGGTTCACGTCTAGTGAAGATAAATACGCTAGCTACAACTATTCTCAGAAATTGTGCTGCGAAAATGGATGCCATATATCAGGACTCACATTTCGTATTATGAAAGTTGATTCAACAAGCCTAATGAATTTTTCATTTAAAATACAATTCCAACATGATCTAAATGTTTATTTGGATCAAGTTGAAATTGAATTGCTTCGGAAAGTCCTATTACAGCTAGTTAGCCGTCTAGAGCATCTGTTTCAATGCTTAAAGTTCTTCAGTGTAAATAAAATTATTTGATCTTGCTGTTGTTGTTTATTCATATTGCTTTGAATAAAGATGTTCAAGTCGCCAACATCGACGTAGTTATGAAAAATAACATCCAGAGGATAAGGAATCATTTATTTTTGATCCACATTCAATTGAAAACCCAGATTTGAAGACGACTCTCTAGCAAGAAATTCATAACATAATTTCGATGCAAAAAAAAAAATACTAGTTTCTCTATTTATACACAAACAGGTTCAAAATCATATTTTTTGTTTTAGATGAAAATATGGGTGCTGTTTGGATCAAACAGAAGCTGGAACTTTACATCATCCGTATTTCAAACGAAAATTTATACCCAAGAAACAGTGCAACTCCGCCGGAAACGCCGCGCTAGCCCTAATTTTTTCCTCTAATATTTGATCGTCAAATTAACCTAACCAACCTAACGAGTTTCTGAGTAATCATTGAGTGCTACACAAACTAAGCCCCGATGATGCCCATTATACTGTCGGACAATTTCCTCGGTCTGGATGTCCCAAAGTCTTGCATAATGATCTGAACAGGCAGTTACCAAATATGCCGAGTCGGCGCTAAAAGCACAATCCCAAACCCATCTTTGATGACCAGTGAGTGTACTTTCAAGCATAAATGCTCTTGGGTTTTTCTCATCAAACTGTGATCGACTTTGATTAGGTGATGTTTGCCCGACTTCTTTTACTTCCCAGATTTTAGTTGTATGGTCTGCTGAGCAAGTTGCTAGGTGCTTAACATCCGGTGAAAGAAGTACTCTTGTTATGTAATTTGTATGTGCGCTAAAGTGAGTTATTGGTATTAAAGATGTTTTTTCTTCACTAATAACTAAATACCAGACATATACATTTCCCTGAACACTTTGTTAAAGTTTGCTACTAAAATCTAAAATCTGGGGAGGACTCTTACAGAATTAGTCCCAGCACATAAGGTGGAACCATCAGTTGCAATAGTCACACTAGCCACAGGAATATCTTCCTCCGGAATAAGTTGATGTGAACAATTATTCTCAGCAAGATCCCAGATTCTAACGCTTCCACCTCTATCGCAACTGATTATTTCGCCTTGATTGGGATGAATTACAACGTCGTTAACTGGAAAGCTATGATTGTAGGTACGTTGGAGAGTGCCACTTCTTGTTTCCCAAATTTTCACGTATCCATCCTCAGAGCTTGTAACCATCCACTTTCCTTCACAATGAAATGCGATTCCTGTAACATTACCGTTGTGTCCTTCAAACGCAAGAAGGGGGTTAGGATTTGTTGACTTGATATCGTATAACTTAATGCTGCGATGACCGGCAGCTGCTAGATACTTTTTATCGGGGGAAATAGAAAGTCGGTTTACTTGCGAATCTGGATGTTGAATAGTTCGAGAGCAAATACCAGAGAGAGCTTCCCAGAAACTCCATTTTGTTCAGTTGTAGTTTATTTGGTCTAGAAATACCTAAAACGTACCGAATAGTATGATCATAGCCCGCTGACATAGAACCCCCTTAGTTAGCTCTTGTCAATGCTTTCCCGAAGTTGAGAAGTGCATGAGCAAGTACTGGAGTTATAGATTAAAGATGATAAAATATCAATATACCTGTACATAAAATAACGCTCATTCCTACTTTTTAAGGTAATTCCTGTTAACAATGAAAAATCTTATTCATTAATTGATCCAACCATTGGGTTTTGAACTATTGCCTGTAGTATTGTAAAAGCCGCTGTCTAACCAAGAACCGAAAAAGCTATGGGCATAAATTTCTTTTCAATCAGTCCCTCAAAGTTCATCTGTTAACATAAAATCTTAAATTTTAAAAATCATAACTTGAGTGACAAGGTTTAATTGTCAGCATAGAGAACTATTACATCATGTGATCAGTGATGAATTAAATTTTGGGACATGTGATCTGGCGTTCCCTTCACCTGATTATGTACTGCTTGGCGCGATTTTAAAAAAAATCACGGTGGGAAAAGTAGCAAATTATTATACACCAATAAATATGTATTTACAGGTCTAAACTCATATATTTTACGATAAAAACTCAGTATTTTAGACTGAAATTTCAAGGTCAAACGTTTCATGTTCTATGTGATGGCGTCAAATTGTAAAGATGATAGCTTGGTCCGTTATTGAGCTTACCAACAAGAGAAGGTAATTATGCTTCAATCTTGTGCACAAGTACCGGACGTCAAGAGACAGATCGAGGGCTTACACTATCACCCAAGATATCATTAAAAGATTCATGTCACTCTCGAAGTGATCCCAGACTATCGAAAAAAGAGCTTGACGCATTGCTTGGACTCGTCCAGTGCGGTTTTCACAATGGTGAAAATCAGAAATCTCAGCCAATAGAGCCACATGCCAAAAGGCGTAAATTAAATCAAAAGAGTGACAAGGATAATCTATCTGATGAGGAATCAATGGTATGTACCTAACCAGATATTAGTGAAGTAGCTAAATATCCAACAAGAACACGCAATATGAGCTTGTATCCCAAAAAACACCAGTTACAATTGTACCGTCAATTAATTTTGATGTAATTGAAATTCATAGCGATAAAAATGATAAAGAGAACGGATCAGAAGACAGTAGAGAATGTAATTCTAATGATACGTTTCAAAATCAGCCTGATTTACTCGCAAAAACTCATGCTACAGATCCCCAAGTACTTGTACTTTCTGAGTCAACTTCTCCACATCTCGAGAGCAATAAATCAGTAGACGAAGCGTCTCTAAGCCAAAATGAAAATCAGTCATTGTATCAGAAATTAATTTCATCGTTTCCAATTTCATGTCTCTTAGAAATGGCGGGCACCGGTCGAGATAGTATTCTAGCTCTTATTATGGAACTTGCAACGTATGGAAACTATCGGGATTCTTCCCCTAATTATCAAATTCCTAATACCTATCGTCGTGTATTTGATGAGCTTTGTGCACAATGGAGTCAGGGAACAGCAAAAAATGAGTTCAGAAAAGCATTTCTTGCATACATCAAAGAGAAACTGGAAGTTCAATGTCTGTCTTTCCCTACTAAAGCATTTTTGAAAATCTTCTCACATTTAACATAGTGTCAACAGAAGAAGTAGGGAAAAATGTGGGACACAAAATTTCAGGATTATTCGGAGAATCTACATCTGAGAAAAAATCTTTAGAAGCAGTATCTCAATGTATTGATGAAGTAGGATTAATACAAGAATCTTCTAAAAATTTATTAAGACACATTTTCGGTCATGCCAGGGGAATTCTAAATCATTTGAAGGATTTGAATAACAAACTCCAAACAGAGAATGTCAAGCTTCGTACTGATCTTTCAAAAATCTCAGAAAAACTCCGTGAGGTTGAAACACAGAATCAAATTAAAGAAGCTAATCCTACTAGCTACGATTGTATTAATCCAGTACTGGACTCTAGTCAAGACCAGATATTTAAGGACCTTGATTGTGCCGATCTGTTTGGAGATACCGAAGTGATGGATTTAAACTTATCGAAAGAGACAAATGAAGACCTCTGGATATGTTGCGAGCGTAATTTTATCGCAGAGGGACAATCTCTACCAGAAATCCACGAAGATGATAAGATGGGAGAAACCTGGAGAATACATGATGCTTGTATGAAATGCATGAGAACAAATAATGAAAAACGGTTCTATATTATACGGGAACAAATTGTATCAGTAGGATGGGAAAAATTTCGAGAAATAGCAAACGTATATTCAGAAACTGGAAAAGTTGTCATTCCTAACATCTTACCAAATAGATCGGCTCAAGAGAATTTTTCTCCAGCTATCAACACTATCGATGAACTTGTTCCCTCGCTAAGCGATGCTATACCGCTAAGCGAATCTACATTCTGGGATATTGACCCTGCTCAGGCGGCTGCATGGTCCACACAGATTTCTGATTCGGATTTGGGCCTGGAGCCACATAATATAGAAAGACTTACTTTAGAGCTTGACAGAGAAAATCCTTATAATGTGGACTGTAATTTGAGTATGGAGAGTAATGGAAACTTGGATAAAATGCAAGTCACCAATGTAGGGAATTAATTTAAAAAATTAGTCGATACAGTAGAGCTATTCAGATAGTTGCGAGACTTAGTTCAACCATAGGTATCTCAGATTTTCCTCACAATCGTTTGTATTACTTATACATACAGGATCAAGCTATATTGTGCACATTTTTATTATGTTCTTACGTCAATCATTTGATATTTGCATATTTCAAAGCTTTTCGACGTGATTAACATTGCAGTGAGGCTTATCACATAGCAAGAACCAAACCTACCCCACAGCATCAAAAATTGCGCAAATTAGAAATTAAACCTCTATTCAATAGTTCCTTATTTCTAAGTCTTATGCGCTTAATTTCATGATAAGACAAGCATGTGAGTATAAACAATAAAGCTATATATAACCATTTTGCTACCAGCATAGACAAGAATCTATTTCCATTTATAATGTTCTAGCAACACAACTGTATATTTACTTTTCCAAGGTAATAGTGATTGAACATAGTATGTGTATTTTCATTCCCCTAATATGACTTCGGATAAGGAATCTTGTACTACAGTTCTAAATTTTTCCTCTAATGAGTTTTCGAAAATGAGTCACCTCAAAAGGAGAAAGTCTTTAGTAAGAGAGAAAGCAACAAAAGACAAACTAAACATTCAAATGAAAAATTTGACAGTTTTTTGCTTGTTTCTTTTTTTACTTAAAGAAAAAAAGGAAAAGGAAATAACATAACTAGCTATTATGGGAATCAATTCATATAAAGCTACATATTATTCTTCTTTAACATTTTTAGATTGAGCCCAGGTATGCTGCGCGTTGCACATAGATACATAAGTAGATGCCGTTTCAAAAACTTTTTAGTTTACTGTATTGCGTGAAAGTATACAGCACCAAGTATACAGCACCACACCAAAAAATCCAAGTTTTAAATTTAGAATTCCTAATAAAATATCCGAAATTAAAAGCACCAACAATCGTTACTAAGTGAATAAGTGACTCACTCACGAGCGTTTATGCGATCTGAGGAGAGAATTTCCTATAAAGAGAAAAGGAAAGGGTTACTTTTTGAAAAAAAACTCATCCCGATCTGACCATAGGTCGGATTATTTTTTGTCTGTTTCTATTCTAACTATAAGATGAAGTATGATAATTTAGACTTTCGATATTCTAATTTATGAAAATTTTAAATATGTAACTTTTAGGAGTCTTGAAATAGGTCGAATATCGAGCTTTTCTGTGTTTTCGTTTTGAACTCTCATGTGGGGCCGGTGCTCATTAGCCCCACATATGAAAAAGGAGGGTGGTCCGTGCAAGACGAAAAATTTGAATTTCTTCTTTCATGGTCTCCAGCAGTACAGCATGACAATCTATAACATTCTAAAAAATCAATAGTTTCTGAAATAGATCTAGAAAGTAATATTTTAACATTTAAAGTTTTCAAAAGGGTGGGACGTTCAATCTACTGGATTTTTACGGGATTCTTTTGTGTGGCCGGCTCTTGCTGGCCCCACACGTTTGGAAATGTCTGTGCAAATGAGAAGTACCAAGACTGCCTATTTTAAGCGAAGCGAAATACTATAATTTTACATTGTAGATCTTTATGTCCGTCTTTTATTCCAACACCAATCTTCCAAACATTACCCAACATATTCTTCCATTGCAACACATGTAATAGTGTTAACAAACTGAAATTTAATTTCATATTTCACATTCTATAATTATGTCTGAAATTACTGAGACATCATATTGCACAAAATACAAAAGTAATTGGCCATCTAGTTTTTTAGTCATCAATCGAAAAGAAACCCTATCAAGACATTTAGCATCTTTCGCTCAACGAGCCACCCAGCAGACAAGTGGTTCTCGACATTCAGTTACTTCGGGCCTCAATGGCAAGGTGTCGCTCGATCCCACATTAACTTCCTTATGTTAAAGTTGAAACCAAGACTTTATCAATTTATATAAATTGACCGACCAGGTCTTCTAATTCTGGACAGTAAAATCTGATAAGGATAACTCGATCAATAATCTTCTATCATATAATTTCGAAAATAGCGGCTCTGCTGAAATTGATACTAACAAAAATCAAACAATCACTGAGAGTATTGAAGGTACGTCTAACTTATTTTATGAAGTATGAAACTCACTCTGAATTAGTACAACAAACACATCTCAATCAATCTGAAGCACAAAGTACTATCAATCTCTTTACAATCCAAGTTTTTTACTAACTTTAAATTTAGGACAGCTAACTGATCCGTCAATCCATGATAACAATCAAAAAGATATTGAAAGAATATATGGTAGGCAATATAATACTTAAATAAAGGACTTCATGTCTCACTAATGTTAAGGTCCAATCCCCCATATTATTAATGAAGAGAATTTCACTATAAACAAAAGTTTGTCGCGTCAAATACTTACAAAAATCTTTGCTAACAATTAATTAGTTCATCGACGTTTGCCTCTATGGCATCTGCCACTTCCCTATAATCGACCTGTATCTGCTGGCTTTTTAAGTAGATTTTGAAAAGAAATTTCGACTCATTATCTTGGAAGTCGCTCTAGCATCTGTCCATCATGCAAGGCACTATACTGGATTCAAGACCGAGTCCAATTGCAAATCGGCGATTTCAAACATATCGCATCAAGGGTCAAATAGTCCTTGGTGTGATCCAGGAGCCCCAGAACTCCTTCCAGGCTTTGGACATCAAATCAAGCTAATGCCAAGGCTTTTAGAAGGGATTCTCATCTATATAATAGAGCTTTTGCTTTCACGTCTTTCAATTACACACCTGACTAGAGGCTTGATGAGCAAGGCATTCGTGGAGGTATCTGAAGTTTCTCGATTCATGACCAGATATATTATCAGACTGGTGGAGCTTTGAGAGAAAGTGCGGTGGCATCTTATGCACAAGTATACTTTCTTGATTGCAATGATGCAGCCAATTGTAAACGCAATCGATAGTTCTCATCAACTAAATGTACTTTTTTTACAAAACGTCGCCGGCACTGGTAAGACTTTTGTTTATAATACCCTTTGTAATCGCTTCAAATCCCAAGGAAAGATTGTCCTCTGTGTTGCTTCTTCTAGGACTGCGGCGGTGCTCATACCTAACGGCAGGACTTCGCAATCTCAGTTTCGCATTTCTCTTGAATGTAAAGAAAACGATTATTGTAGCATTTATGGAACAAGCAATTCGCCAAACTTCTCGAACAAGACTCACTCATCATTTGGGATGAAGTCACCATGTAACTGTAGCATCACTTCATCGCTGTTAGTCAAAGCTTAAGAGATACAAAAAAGTGCCCTAAACTGCTGCTTGGCAGAGTTCCTGTACTCCTGGCGGGCGATTTCGCTCAAATTCTGCCCGTAGTTGAAAGAGGAAATAGAGAGCAGACTCTTAACGCGTGTATTCGCTATTTATCAAATTGGTCGCAAGTCACGCCACTATTTTTGACTCAAAATATGTGTAGTGAGTGGAGAGGCAAATCAACGCTTTGCAGATTTGCTTGCAAAATTATCATATGAATCAAATCTTGTTGGACAACTGGTGATTCCAGAGTGGATTCAGAGTATAAATGATTGTAATATATTCAAGGAACTCATTTATCCACGACGTGAGCTCGAATCTGGTGATACCACAATCTTTCATGATAGAGCGATTCTCTTATCGCTAGTTGAATCTATCGCTAGGTTCAATAGTGAAATAGCACAAGTTCGAATAGCAGAGTCCCATGAATACCTGGCCTGCGATCTGGTCCAAAACGATCAGTCTGGTCAAATAAGTAACTATGCCCCAGATTACCTTCAAACCCTGGAAGTTAAAAATTTACCAGATGGAAAAGTCAAATTATATATCGGAATGCCTGTTATGTTTCTCCGCAATTATTATCCCAAACAAGGGCTTTGCAACGGAACGCGTCTTATCATAAAGCGTCTCTTTAATTTCTGTGTGAAAGCTCGGATCATATCTCAAGATCTCCGTTTTGATGGCAAGGAACACACATATCACGCATCACCCTGACCAGTAGTAAAAATCTCCCTTTCACTCTGACAAGGAAGCAGCTACCATTACGACCCTGCTACTCAATGACTATTATTTATCGGATTATAACAATATCAGGCTTAACACCACGAAAAACTTAACACCATAACTAGGACCTCCTTGAGCACCGAGGAGGCCAAAGTCTAGTCTTAAACAACTAAATGATTATTAAATTTTTCATTAACAAGAAAATCTTTTAGAAGAAAAAATTAAAAAAATCATGTATATAGAGAGAGGGAATTAGTTGCATTTGCATTAATACGTCATTTTTAGAGTCAAGTTATTCTGGAGAGCTAGTTTAATATTCATATTTGTATTCTAGACTTTTGGTAGAATAGTTTTTTTTCCAATTTTTTAATAGAGCGAACATACATAGCATTGATCGTTTATTAGGCCATTGCAACATACGGACTTGGACGTTAATGATCATTGTATCTATTGGATTTGGGTTATATTTTTCCTATTTCCGATTTCTCAGTTAGTATTCATTAAAATGTTTGAAAGCTCAGGTCTTTTTGGAAAAGTCTTTTAAATTTCTGAATCTTGGCCCTCCCTCCACAACCCACATAAGAAAACAGAATCTTAGTTAAAACTAAGCCAAAAACGCCTTTATTTGTTTAAGCACTGTTTCTTCCCAAGACAAACACAATTCTTTGTGTCCTGAGCTTCGGAAGATCAAACGAGCAGGAACAAAAACAATTATTTTCAATATTGATAGTTTTATCATCTGCTTCGCACCTTAAAACTTTTTCATACCTACTTGCAATTCAAACCCCTTCTTTCTCGAATCATTGCATAATTTTCTTATTTCAATTAAAATTAATGAACATGAGTTATACATGTACTGCAGAGTTCAAGTATCTTTTCAGATACCTATTGTTACGGTTCAAATAGGAAAAGCAATGAGCATTTTAGTAAGTGACGGTAGTTTATTTTCTTTCTATGGAGAACAAACTATCTAAGTCTAAAAGGC
>PEDP01001591.1:0-10051 GCA_002918395.1 Erysiphe pulchra
CTGAGGCCATGATCCCTACCGGCTCCGCCGGTCCTGAACCCAAAGTGGACGTAGGGCTTGTGCCTAGGACCTTAAATAGAATAAATAAATAAATAAATAAAAAAGGGAATTACTCGGGGGGACACCCATGCTCCTCAGCCGCTACACAACGCGAATTACAAAGTACGCATAACATATTATTCACCTGAGAATAACCGTAAAATCTTTAATGTCATCAACCATTGTTATTCATTAATTGCTCAAAGTATTTTCGACGTTTCTGTATCATAATCCACAATCTATTTCTTTTTCTATTTGGACATGTAGCTAGCTGCATTATGTCCTTCAAAACGACACAAAGAACATGTCCGTACGTTTTGTTTAAATGAGGTGGTGAAACTATGTCCAGCTAATACAAATTTTCAGAGCCCGATGGTATTCTTGACGAACTCCTTCCCAAAACTCTTGTAGCGGCTGATATAAGAGTCACACTGAGAGGTTAGTAGTCAGTAGAGCCCATTATCTGTCGACTTTGATATCGGTTTTGAAATGGTGTATTGAGCATTCGTTCTAAACTGAAATAACGCTGCAACTCAAAGGCTTTGTAAGTGGGACTGTGAAGTCGCTAGTTTAGATCTGTAAGTCTCTAAAAGTTTCAAAAGTCATTGAGGGTTTTTATCAATTTAAGTAGGTTGTTTTGGGAGGTAGTAAGTCTCGTTTTAAATCCAAGAGGCAAGATATGTTTTAAAGACTTCTGAACGAAAAATTGGGTCAACCCACCAGTATAAGTGGACCATTTGCTTTTTTAGCTCTTGTTTCTTATCCCGATAGGCTTTTACCTCATATGAGCCAGGCACCCTGTGAGTTAGTCTCAAAGTGCCAGTTCAAGCCGCTAATTCCGGAGATCGACAAGCTTGCAGTCGGGGGGTCCTAATTGTGTAGTGATTCAAGGCACTAAAAGTGAGTATAGACGGATGTTTAGGTAGTTATGTCTACCATGGATCGATCACATCTAGTTCATATTTGAATTGAATACTACGGCACTAATCCTCAACAGCAGCCTTCAATATTATCTAGTTTCATCGAAGTTCTCCAGTACTAACGTTGATATAAAACTTAAGTTTTCTGCATGTGCTCTCTGCTCCACTACTCAACCTGTGGCTCATGTTGAAGTGTTCCTTTTTTGGGAGAGATTTTGGTAGTTTGCTACGCGAACTTTATAATCACGTGGTAATAACAAAAAAAAGGATTGTGGATTGTGGCTGAGGAGCAAGGCACCTCGCTTAAGTTTACATGGATGCTCCCCCGAGTAATTCGAAATTCCCAAAAATATAGGGAGCCGCTAAACGCTAAATCTCTATTAATTTTTTGATAACGCCCTATTAGAATTCACGTGATGAGAATAAATTTACAGACTAACTAACTGTTGGTGCCAAAAAACATTGATAATACACTGTAATAGGGTTTAATAAATAAGCTAGCGGATCTCCAGTTCAATCAAACTCCGCAAGCACAGCATATTAGTCACATCCTGCTCTGTTTGTGCCATATGTGGCGTCAAATACTAATTCCTCGACCGTTTGCGCTAGCTTAGATAAAGATAAAGAAGCATTATTGTAGGATGCTAGTCGCATAATGTGTATTCACAGAAAATTCAAGTTACGTATAATCTTTGGGCTTTTCCTTTAGGAGCAGCCGTGCAGAAAAAAAGTTGATTTTATCAGTGTAAAAATTAGGGTAGTAATGACTCATTATCAAAGTGAGCTTCCGGTCATCAAACCATGACTTAAGAGCAGGCCTACTGCCGCAAAGAAAGCGCTTCATTTGGCCCCTATCGTGCCTTTTCTGAGACATATTTCGGGTAAAATTGCTTTTTCTTGGGCGCAATAGAACGAACGGGCTTGTAGGCCATTGTGGGTGCGATGATCGTTTTCTGAATCGAAAGCCACCGTTTTGCCAAATAAGCTCAGCCAATAGGTCTGAGGTCTGTAGCCTCACTAATTTCAGATTTATCGAATATGCCATTTTCCTGTCTTTCTAGTCTTGGTCCAAAAGCAACCGGCAATTCATCCATACTAAACACGCACTTAATATATTAATTTTATATTAAGTCTAATAGCGGAATATACTAGTATTTTGTTATTGTTGGAAAGAGTTATATATCTAGATTTCATATCCGTGAAACATTATAAATTGAACGGAATTACATTGATCCGACGCTATATATTATATACTCTTACTAGGAACAGAAGTGATCAGCTACAATTCTCAACATAATATCCATTATGGACGTTGAAGACTAAAATAAATCAAAATCAAAATCAATTCTTTTCCGATATTATGGATGACAGAGTGTTCTTATACTGGTCGGTTCCAACCTCTGATCTCGGATAAAAAATCATCCCAAGAATCGTAAGATGACTGTTTTTGCTTTTTGAATGCCTCGATCAAGTTTTCATCAGCTTGCCTCATTTGTTTACAGGGAATTCATCTGGGGCGCGTCGGGAACCACAGTTGGAACAGTACTCAGAAGACTCCATTCTACGAATTTATTTTTAAGACATCTAAATTCTGTCAGTGAAAGAAATTTGTGATAGGTGGTTTGGCAGTTGCACAAATAGAAATGGATAAGTAAAATAGGGGAATGGGTTTTTGCAACTGTTAGAAACTGCGAACGCGAATGAATCAAAGGTCTAGTGGTCAATAGAATCTTAATGCACTACCAAATAATAATCTTCACGTGATAATCTCGCTTAGGTTTTTCGGTTAAACGGGAATTATATTTGTCCGACTTTCTGTCTAATGTTACTAGTGCATTTGCTAAATCTTAATTATTCTCGCGACATCAATTAAATATGATACTGGACTTTTATCACCTATTCGTAAATCGATATTTCTCAATTAAATCTTTAGTCTAAGTATGGAATCTGCCACTCAATTTTGCTCCAGATGCACTTCATTACGCCCCATTGAAGAATTTTTAGTAAACAAAAAGGGAAATGTGAATCAAACCTGTTTACGACATTCAAGAAGGCGTGCATTGCCTTCCTTTGATCTTTGGGATGAATTTACAAGTAAAGTCAATATTTGGAGTCAGCCGCTATGAGCCTCCACCAATTTTTTATGAATATACAGCTAAAAAAACTATACTACAGTCTCAGTGCGAAATACTGAATGTCAACTACGAATTTGACCTTGACCAATTGCCAGTTGCTTTGGGATCCAGCGCAGAAACAGCAGTGGAGGGTAACGCAGATCGCACAGTTTTAAGTAAGGCAATCAACCAGCTAGTCAAGATAATTTGGCTTAGCTTTGGGTTTCGATTCCGACTAGTTAGAATGAATCCTGGTCCATATCTAAATTATATTTTCCGTTATTAAGATATTGACCTGAATTCAGGCCCTACAGAACATAAAACGCGAGACAGAAGTTAAATGAAAAGGCTTGACTGTAAGAGTAAGCTTTCCATTCGACCATCTCTAGATGCGTGAACTTTGATAGTTAGCTTATGCTACGGATATTATACTCCGTCCAAAGACATACATATGAATTCTGATATTTTAAGTTTCGTTAATGCACGCGTTGCATTTCAAACACCGTTTGAGATTTTCCAAAATCTCCAATCATTTGGCCTGCCAGAAATTTAGCAAATCTTACAGCATCAAGTGTACTATCAGTGGCAGCAAGAGAATAGAAGATATTAGGGACGTGATAACTACCAATTCACGTCAGGAAAATTGCTTCTTAAAGAACTTGGAGTGAATTATCGCCACCAGATAATCACTCACGCAAATATTCGTGCTCTGGGAATCTACATTAGTGCTTCTATTGATGCCTTATCAACGGATACCAAAGAGCTAGCAAATGATGCTACCTATAGAACAAATAGCGCGGAGATGCTATTATTTGCAGTCCTTGCAGAGTTTGACGGGGCTTGAGGTCCAGTCGCATATCTTTTTGTCTGAAAAAGAACCTCGATGGAACCATCTTCACCTGGAACGATGACGCAGGTTCTAGACCGATTTTTGAGGCCTCTACTCGAGTCGGGATTTGCACTATCTTTTACTGATTGCGATAAAGATAAATCAGATTTTGTTAACGCACCACAACAAGCTTGGCCGTTGGCTAAAGTCCAATTGCGATTTTGGCACGCGAAGCGTGCCAAATAGATGAAATTAAAGGAATCTAGCAGGTCAGATTCACTTTCAAATTATGCGCTTGGAGATGCTCATAATTTAATCCCGAGCCTCGAAATTTGCTGGGGTTCACATACATCTAGGCGTCCCAGTAGGGACCATATGTACGATAATTTAGAAATCATATTTGTACAAATAAATATTGGCTATAGGCTTGGTTTCTGTCGGTGTGAATCAAGAAATATAGCTTTTCAAGGTCATGGTCGACTTGAGGTCTCTAGTATTGAAGAGAGAAATGTGGTCTTGGCTATATTCAGCCGTCACTTTAATGCCCACCCTAAAATTCCAGATCACAATAGTACCTTGGGAACTTCTGAAGCCATACATCCCGAGTGTGCAAGCGAGATGTACTTGTGGTGTCATGCCTTCAATTACTTCAGACTGTGGGCGTATATGTACGCAAATTGGTATAGGCATGATCAGTGGATCTTTGAGCTCGGTCAAGTAATTCCGAGGAAATTCCGGTCTTGGAAATAACAATGATTGTTGAATCACACTGGCAGAAAATAAAGCATGATTTTCTTCATCGCATTAATCGACCACGCATAAACATGGTCATTTGGATTCTGACTTCTCGTTCAATACCACAGTCACTAAACCAAATGAGGGCCATTCAAAATGGCGATCATAGGAAGGCCGTAGCTAGCTGGCGTAGAGCTCTCAAACAAGTGTGGAAGCAATGTCAGAGGGAGGATATAAGTCCTCAGAATCTTAATAGGTTTTTTACGGACCCAGTGAGGTGGACATGTGGATGTGAGGGATTTCTCTTGAGCAGGTTTCTTCTTTGGAAGCACATTGTTTTCTGTTACGAAGACTACGATGATCCTATTGGATTTTCCGGTAAGATACGCCGTCAACGAACAAGTCAATTCTGGACTAGAGAACAACTTATTCTTCGTCCAGAATTTAGAAATTTGTGAAATGACGTTCAAACCAGTAACCACGATGAATCATCGGTAGCTTCTATGTTAGATTCTGATTCCGATCAGTCTGAAGGCCATTATGAAGAATATCTGTTAGCCTCTTTGGAAGAAGAAACTCGGTCGACATATAATTACCCGGGGCTCAAAGCAACTATGCTGCAAGCAATGGTATTTCAACGAACAAGAAGCTTGTGGCAACACTAGATTTGTCGAGAAGTTCATTGAAAGTAATGCCAGTAACCAAATTCTGGTGGAACAGATCCAGCAGCTTTACAATCGTCATACTTTGCCACTAACTTGGTGTCGTAGAAGACACCCTGCATCAATGTATTACAACTAGGCTCCTCTATGCAACCGCAGAAGTTATTACTATGACTCACATAACCAATTATTTCTTTGCGCTTATATAGCCTTCACTTTCCTCCGACCTCTCCATCTAGCCAGCTATTAGTGGCCTTCCTCCTACTGAGATTAAAGATATTAATCCTATCTTGTAATAAATTATAAGTTGAAGAAATCAAAAAGAGTAAGTATATGCCTCTGGTTTTATTATGGTGTCAACAGTTTTGATGGCTACTACAATAAATAATTTTACCTTAATTGGCTTTAGAGTATCGTCACTATTGCCCCATACTCGCTCATGGTATTACAATCATCTTCGTGTGGTATCTTGAACATCCTTTAGCTTTTTACTTTAATTGTGAGGTATTTATTTCTATCGCTGCTTCATCACTTTTAACTTCGGCAAATGTAAAACATGCACTGCACCACTATTGTAAAAATATTATCAGTAAGTAAAAGTGCCATTTTTATCAGATTTAAATATTAAGTAGTAAATGGCAACAGACTCTAGTTACATGCTGATAGTAGATTAAAGTCTTCTTGGAACAAGATAATATTTGTCTGTTACTTATAATTTATAATGAGGATTGAATCTTATGAACTATCAGATAAATTTTAAGATCAACATTTAAATCATTAGTTGTGATTAAGATCGAATTGACTTACCGTAGTACACTTCAAGTAGTTGGGCACAAAAATACGACGGATGAGATTCCCTAACTCATGAGGACAAATCGTAAGTATTAGAATCAACGACGCTAGGGTTGGGTGCAAACTGTGAGCGCACCGGGTGCAGAACGTGCAGGGCTATATCACGTGAGGATTATTATAAGGGACTATTTTGGCACATGAGTTAAGTAGGATTTAGCGATTCTCAAAAAGTACTCATCTGGCATTCGATAGTACTAATCTTGAAAGAGAGCCCATCTGAAGTTTTAGCGATTTTGGTATTGTTAATTTTCCTTCCTCTGTTAGTTCATTGGATATTATTTCATTTGCACGCCGGAGTGGTACATGATATCTTTCAACTAGTCCCTTCGACACTTTGATAGGATTTCCATAGATGCAGGTAAGTTTTGAAATTCATTAGCCATGAAGTAAGATCCTGAATCTTGAAGAATTTAATCTTGTGGTCAAATAAACATTTCTATCCAGCATTGGCGAATTGCGTTCCAAGTTGATTCAGCGGTCATATTATCTAACAATTTTGCCGCTTGAAATTTGGTTGCCTTATCCACAAGATGCAGCACAGGATTTTCACTGATTTAGAGAACATCAACATAGACAGTGTAGTTAAAAGAAACATCATTTTTAATACTAAATTGAATCGACTTAGAGATTTACCATGTTTTTAACAATAGTGACAGAATTTGGTGATTTTCTCGAGGAGTTTCCTCTGTTTCTCTGATTCTTCATTTTCTTTGCTCAAGAAGCAGAGGGCTATTGTAGAATTCTTGTCTAAGCCATTTAGGCTAAAAAAGTGTAGTAAGTAAGTGAAGATTCCGAGGGCTCATGATTATGTTACGAGCAAAAACATAGTAGTAATTAGACATCGATTTTCAACAAGCCCGGGTAGCTCAATCGGTAGAGCGTGTGGCTCTTAGCTATTAAGTTACCTCAAGGTCGCGGGTTCGAGCCCCGCCTCGGGCTCACTTCCCGAAACAATTTTTTAAATGTTCAAATATTTACGTAAAACTTTTACTAAGAGAACCTGATAACTTTAAATTCCTTTCACCATCATGGAGTTGATTTTTTTTCGTGGAATCTTATTTTTCTGCAGCATTACAAGTAATGTAAGCTTTTCATATTGATAGTAATATGGGTTCAAATCGAGCACAAAGTTAGTGTTATGTAAGAATGGTAGGTAGAATTCTAAAATTAAAGACTCAAGGCAATAAGGGTAAAGTGATAAATTTGCAGCTGCCCCTAAAGGTCTCTTTGACTGATTTGAGACAAGTGTTGAGTTTGCTCATAAACATACTTGCTTGCGATAGAGGCAATTTTCGCAAGGCCATCAATTACTGTCGCTTGTGCGTGGAGGAACCAAAATTAGGATACAACAGTTGACATGAAACAAAACAAAAGTACTCACTCACACATGAGACCAGCTGCTAGTTTGCTTTCTTCTAATGCAGGAATCGAAGATAAGGGAAGCTGGGATTTAAGGCACCAAGCAGATAGATGTCATGCACTATCTCGGACCGACCTCTCACATACATAAATAACTTTTTACAGCAAGCACCGAAAAGTGGCTCACACGACGAGTGTGGGCTTAACTTGCAAGTACCTACGTAGGAACGGCTTATTCTACGAAGGCGGAGTTCATCAAAAACATTCAGAATATTCACCATTACTGGCATTGCAGACTAATATCTCAAGAAGTAGTATCCTGTGAGTGAGATACACCACATCATTTCAAAGTAAAAAGATATCCTCGAAACAAAACCGAGTTACGTGATGTGATTAATGAAATTATATCGTAATGATTTACGTAGGTATTACAATAATTACCTTCCTGGGCACTAAATCTTAAATGAAACATTTCGATTCAGAATTGACTTCAAGAGTCCTCGGTTTGTCCATCGGCTTGTCGAATATACGACACTTTGCAATGCTGCAAAGATTTCTTGCCATTCCATCTTGCTGTTAACAAACTTTGTCGAAAAGTATGCAAGTGCTTTATTTTTTTACATTCCACATTTCTAAATAGAAAGCTGAGACTTCTATAGCTTTTTCTTTCACAGAAAATTGATTGGCTACTTGCTCAGTGATCTGATTCTTTTTGAGTCGAAAAAAATCCAATTCTGCTTACTAAAGTACTGTAGAAGAGCCTGAATAGGAGACAGCGGTCAAAATGTCTTTGTTTGAAGCTTTGTTTAGTTTAGCATTATAGATATCTTTAGCTTTTAAAGCAAATTTGTCGTCGGCAGGCCGTCAAGGAGTCAAAATTTGACCTGAGGTATATTGTGTTTTGTTAAGGGCAAGTGCGAATTCGGACAAGCACGAAAGCTATGCCAAGAAATAATCTATATTTATCTATGGTATTACACAGGAAAGAAACAATACAACTATATACAATAAGGGAAACGGTTGGTGATTCCCGTCTAAGATTGGTATTCCTAATCGGGATGCACTTATCTGAATGATCCAGCATATTCGAGCAAGTCTGTCCAATTTAGGAGACACTTGTCGTGAGTGATCTGGTCTTGCTCTTGATTGAATTTACCCTCGTGTTTTATCTCCCATAGCAACGTATATCTATCACGTGACTACTGGGAGACCAAACACAAACTCCCAGTCAATTCCAAACCGGGCCTAGCCCCGTGCTTTTGTCTTCGCCCGGATTCGTCTTTAGGAGTATCCGGCAGCAACTCTCGCACATCACAATGTCTTCTTCAGTCAAGCCCTCGGAAAAGGCAAACCTTGCACATGATAACAATCACTCTTGTCTACCTTCTCAAATTGAAATTTGTGGCATTTTTTTCTCTACTCAAAATGAACTAAAATCCTCAATTGATAAGGCTTATCAGGATACAGATATATGGACTCTTTCCGAACGCCTTAATAAAATTGAGAGAATCGTCTCACTTCCGATATTAACAACAAAAAATTGGAAATTTTGGTATGAATCAGTAATACGACTCATATCATTAACTGAAACCTCTGCTGTTTTCCTCCAACATCCACCTTCTACTAAGGCTACTATTTTGTGGTCTGCGTGGTGGGTCTCAAAACTTAGAGAAGCAACTGTTAAGGGGCACTGAAAGATGTTATTCTTGTTTATGTCCAGTAAAGATTTATATTCTATCTAAGGAAGGAAATAACTACGTGGGATGAGGATCTAGCATTTATACGAAAGTACGAGCCCATGGCGCGACTTGATGTAAACAATTATCAAAATATCGCGTTGCTAAGGAAACCGGATAAACTCCGGATCCTAATCTCAAGGCAACAGCCTGTTACATTATCCCCTTGTGTATCTACAATATGTATATTTTAGTAGACGTCATTTCATGTGATTTCATGTGATAGAAAAACCCTATATATAGAGAGTCTCGGAACAGAATAGAGGAGGACAAGTTTTTAAGATTTACGTCACGTGCCTTTTTACACTCCCGGAGCAGTAGTACTTGAGGCCTTACGTGAGACTTAAAACCTATAAAACGGTAATTAATATCTACACCCTTGAGGTTCTTTCTGTGCACGTAGTGTAGTTATAGACAAATAGTGTGAGTTTAGTAGAGAGTATAAAACTAATGATCTTGTTACCGGACTAGGGACTTAAAATATATCTTTAATATATCAAATCTCCAGATCTAAAAAGTAACTTGTCTTCTTTAAATGGGAATAAATCAAATCTATATGTACATTGTGTTCTCCTTGAGTTAACGCTACTATTCCGAATACCTCATTAACAAATCTAGAAAATACCTAATTATGAAACTTGATAACTTGTAGTTCCGTGTGATTAACGTCCGATAATTACGGTAGGTAATTATTACGGGAAATAACATTCTATAATTATGATAAGTAAATGTTATAGAACATAACATCCGCTAATTACGGAAGGTAATTAGTATGGAACATAACATCCGGACCCAGGATCCTCAA
>PEDP01001592.1:0-10041 GCA_002918395.1 Erysiphe pulchra
TTTATGGATTCCTTAGCCCTGGTTTCTTTTGGTGATAAATTTTCTAGTGCTGATTGGAGTTTACAAACTCTAGCTTGCTACGGACCCTAGTACCAACAGGGCATGGTTATTCAGTGGAGCAGGGCAGGGACGTAAGAAAATAAGGAAAGGGGGTAAGAATTTAACGATTCCCTAATCTTATTATCTTTTCACGCCCGACACACATTATCAAAGTCTTTTCGCCGTTGGATACAGCTCCTTGATTTAGCTTTCTTGAAGGTTCTTGTGGTATCTGTCGGTATCATGTGATCTACAATCACCTGATCAGCTGATGTAAGCTAGTTCCAATATAGGGGGGAATTGTATATAAATTACATAGAATAGTAGAGATAGAGAAAGAGACCAGTTTAACTTGAACATATTCCAATTGCGTATACGCAACTAACCCCGTAGTTACCAACAGTATCAATCAATGGTATTTGATAAAGTAAGCAAACACTACGAATTATAGAATGATTCCCATTTCTCTAATCTTGTAGACTGCTTCTTATACTTTACCACTACATTCGTATATACATGCGAGCGGCATAGACTATGATTTTTAAAGTACATTATGAAGCATCGTCACGAATGGTAACTTATAGTGCGAGTTCCTTATGAGTAACAAAGCATTTTGGCTTAGAGGCGTCTTTTTCTTAAAGGGGTAGATTAAATATATCCATAGCTCAATCGTAGCCGTCTTTTCTTTGTAGTATAAAACTCGGATTTAGCAATATCGATGAGGTTTCTGGTGCACGTAACTAATACTGGGGATCTTGAATTTTTGTTGATGATTTACCTGATGTTCTGTGGCTTTGACTATCACACGAATCTCACTGGATCTGTAATAGAAAGCTTTGGGACCGAAATGATTACTTGACTTCTAAACTATAGAGGAGACTAATCTATAAGCGCATGCTCTGTTGTTAGACTTTCTGTATCTAGCAGGTTTCATCCATAAGTTTACATTTCGTGGTGTGTCATCCTTGCTCTTATCATAAATTTTATCTGATAGTACATGGTAATAAATATTACACAATTACGTACAATTCCCTAAATCGAAATAATAACTCCTGAATCTAGAATTCTTCTTTCTCAACTTAAAGCTGTCCTCAGCTTTATGATGATTTTGTTTATAGATCAGTAGCGGCTTTAAGATTATTACGGTCTTGGTTTAACATGTTTTTACTTTCATACCATAGACTTTGTACAGGGCGTCGTCGATTACGTGTATATGCGGGGAACAAGTTAGTTCCATTATATTTATTTGATAACTTATATCCACCAGGAGAAATAAGTGAATATGTGTTATTTTGATGACATACTGCAATAGCCCCCAAGGTCCGTCATAAGATGGTTCGAACTTGTTTCTTCGTTGTCGTACCCGCAAAACTCAATCGCTAGGTGTAAATGTTCGCAAGTATTCTCTCGTTTTAGCTCGTATCGCTTTAGTACTGTTGACATATGATCTTGAAATTGGTGCTGCATGGAAATTTACAAGCTCGTTAGCCCACTGGCGCTCTTCATCCTTTGTGGCCTCTCTAATGTAGGTTGAGTAAATCATCTCTTGATCTGGAGGTTGTGTTCCAAATAGCAGGAAGAACGAACAGTAGCCTAACGGTAAGACACACCGATTATACGTAGTAGCGGCTTGAGATAGTAGGAGGTTCAGGGGGACGTTTCGATTACCAAGAATGATTCTAGCTAGTATTTTTTTTAGAATTCCATTTACATGTTCGACTTTTCCGTTTCCCTGAGGTCGGTCGGTAGGGTGTTGTGTGAGTAAACATTACATTATTAGTTCCTTGAAATTCTTTTGTCTCCTCTCCTGTGAAACATCCAGCGCTATTACTTGTTATTTGATGAGGTCTTCCGAACGGTTTGAAAATATACATAAGTAAATCTATAGTATTAAGAAAATCCGCATTTGGAATGAATCTTGATTCCAACCAGCCAATGGCTTATTGCACTGTATTCAGAAGTATCTTGCTGCTAATTTGAGTATGGTCGATACCCCATCTTATGAGTGGCGGGGCCGATTGAATTGATCTTAGGTTTCCCAGGGTGAGGTCTATTGGCTTTATCAGTTGACATGATTGAAAATTTCAATTTATCTCGTAAACTATTGGTATGAGCTCTAGATGTCAGTATCTTGAACTCGCTGCACGCATTGTAATGCCAACCGAGGCGTGACCTTGATCTTCAGGTAACTTTTTGACAATATCTATCGGCTCCTCGTATTTATGTAGTTCAAGGAAAATCACTGCTCCTAAGAGGTCAGGAGGATCATCGAGTATTCTTGGAATATTAGTCTTAATGTGATGTAACCTGTGGTTGTAGATTCTGAAATGCTTGTGAACCCAAACAGGATCCAGATTTTGGGGTAAGTCTTGGCTATGTTTTAGGAACTCAAGTATATATTGAAGATCTATTCTGTTTAATTGTTCGGAACTTTGTATTTTGTTGGGTTCCGGTTCTACCTCTGTAGGTTGTGGACTAATATCATCACTCCTCTCTTCTTCCATAGGAAACAAATTGAAATTTGTTGTGAAGACGATATCTGGTGGTCTTGATAAGTATTCAGCTAGAATATTAGATTCATCTTTGCGATACAGTATTCGGGCATTTTAGTGTTCTATGGTGTCGAGAAATCTCACTATTCTTATCGGTTGGTCCATTTTTGTTTTGTGTGCTGAATGATTGATGATCTGTCAAGACTATAACGTCGCCCCATTCGATCTAATAGCGCCAGGGCTGTAAATATAACAGAATGCATAGTAGCTCACGTACTTGTGCCGAATTTCGCTGTCGCGTGTCATTTAATTTTCGCGAGTAATATGCAATAGGGTGTCGTTCTGGGCTATGAGAATTATGTAGGTGAGGTTGTAGCAAAACTGCACCAACATACTTTTGGGATGCGTTAGTTTCAATCACTACCGGAAGTTTTCAATTGAATTTACAGATGAGAGGAGTTGTTGTTAAAGCTTCTTTTATTTTTTTCCAAATAGTTTTACGAGAACCTTTTTTTCACGGTCATGTGGACGCATTGGAATATGCCAAAACCCATTTTTTAGATCTAAGAATGCATAAAATTTGTTACCCGAGCCCGGCTGAATTTCCTCGTAGGTATTTGGTAGTAGGTGGGCATGAATCTTCGTTACTTTATTTAGTTCTCTATAGTCAACACAATTCGCCAAATAGGTTTGTCTATAGTTGAATGTGTCTTTTTTGGCGTTAATAAAAGTGGCACTTCCCACGGACTTTAACTTTTGCAAAGAATTTTGCCATCATGAGTACTGCAAAAATCTCTAATTGCTTCAAGTTGATGTGGACTACATCTTCGGAGTGGAAGCTTTAAACAGGGATGGTCAACTGTATCGATTTAGTGGTTTGTTTTTAAAGTAATACCTGTTTTTTGTAGCGATTTATTAAATATACATGAAAATTTATCAGTATAAATTGTGCCGTATTTATTTCCAATTTCGAAATTGATTGATACCATTGAATATTAACTGTTTCGAATGTTGTGAGCTTGGTGTGACTATGTTTGTCGATAAGTAAAAGATAAATCTTTGGCTCATTAGGCATTTCTGAGAGACAAAAAGTATTTGAATTTACAAATTCTAATCCAAGGGTATAAAACTTGGTTTGACTTAGAGTTAGATCTCCAAGAAAAGTATTGTCTTGCAATACACTGACAAAAACAGAAAAATGGGTGGACCACTTGGAAGAAGAAGATGGGTTTAGTTAAAACTGGGCCTTAATATAAGCGTCCTTTTTTACTTCAGGTCCTGGACCACTTACATCCGATATTTTTGAAGGAGAAATTGAATTTTAAGAAAAAAAATTTTTAGCGAGTGATGAAGAGACAAAACAAGATAAACATCTGTATTCAAAAAATATTTTGAAATATACAGAAGAAAATTATACAAGCGTGAAAGAAAAAGGTTATGTAGCTTACCGAAAGCCTCTCTGAGATGTCGAGTAAGGTTCGGTTGTTTTTATCAAATACCTATATTCACATAATAGGCATTTTGACATCTTCACTCTTCATCACTATTCTTTAGACAGTCTTGAAGAAATATTTCAAGTTCCTCCTCAATCTGATCATCCTCCAATTGGTCAACACTCCGCGCTGATCCGACATCATCTTCATTTTCTGTTTCCTTTCCAGTAACATATACCCGGTTTTTTGGTTTTGATTTATGCGAGGTAAACGTTCCATTAGACTTTTTGAACCCATTTCTTTTCAAAGATGAAAGTTTATCTTTCAAACTTCTACTGAACTTGCTTTATATTGAGGGCTTTTAAGGTTGGAAATGATAGATTGAAGTGTGAGACTTTCTTTGATTAGATTTACAATCATATTCCCAATGCACTGGCTTCCCACATTTGAAACAAATCGTAAAGTTATTTGCTAGAAAGTTAGGATCTGAGTGGGAGGTAGTATGGACATTGGCAGCCGTGAAAATGTCTACACTTGGGCTGGAAAATTCGTTTGTTTGGTTACTAACGTTACGGGCTACGCTCAATTGGTTGAGAACTGAGAGCCGGACTCTCAGCCGTCATGTGAGATAATTGGCGATGCGGTGTCTACAAATGGACTAGACCAACTTCAGTCCAGGAAAGTTAGATCACTCGAGACGAGTGCATTCCAAATCAGGAAGATCATTCTGAACTGGATCACTGAGAAGAGTGCATCCCAACTAAGAATATTATTCTCAGACGAAATTACTATCCACGTTCCTTTCATGTATACAGACACTGTTGTTTCCCACTTTATAGAACCATAAAAAAATGTAATTTATTTAAGGCATTGCTTTCGTGCTTGTCTGATTTGGCATTTGACCTCTTACAACTGGTGAGTTTGCCGAATGATTAACCTGGGGATATTCCGTCCTTTAGCAATGTATTATATTTTGAGTCGGGTTACATGTAATTATTATCTTCTAGATTCCAACGACTAACTCCTTCTATAACTTGAGCCACATAATCAGCTATTTCATCGTTAGCCATTGATGGTACTTCTCAATGTACAGCTGTCCAGGTGCGGGGGAGTGACTGCTGGATGTGGTTTCGCTGTATATCGCGAGGTTGTGTTCCTAGTAGTAAGTCGTTTGGTAATGCGTAAATTGCTTTCCTTAGTCTCCTTGCGAACTGAAGACTTGATTCACCCTCCTATATAGTTAGTCCAGCAAGGTTAGTGAAAGGGGCTCCAAGCACGTTATGTTTAAACAGGACTGTGCCAGCCCAATCGAGTGAATAATTATGAATATTTTTTCTCACCGCGATGAAGTCTTCACCCATTCCAACGCGATACGAATCGGTCATGCTGCGTACGGTAGCATAGCTTGTAACATCGACACTTGCATGTGATATGATCCATCAAGTGTAGTTTAGTTTGCAAATTTTAATTTCCAGTCCCTAGGGAAGTTGACTCTATTTCTACGCGTTGCTTCTTGTAGTGGACCGTCCGGATTCTCAGCTTCTAGTTTTGGAAAGAAATCTGAAAAGTATTGTCTTATCTTTTTTCCCGTTGTGTCATTACGAGGTTTGATTCCGCTGAGGGTCTATAGAGATTGATGGCACCCTCTTTGTCTTTTAGATTAGTCGGGGGGCTGACAATGATAGTTTGAAGAGGGTACTGAATTAAACTTTCTTTTGGATGCGAAAGTTGTATTTGACGGACCTGGTCGAGCCTCTTCGGATATTTTAAAAAGCTTAGCTGGAGGTTGCTCAGGAAAGAAAGTTTGCTTTATCGAAGTACTTGGCAACAGCGGTTGGAAGTGTGAGATTGTTTAGCTAGAGTGTTTTCAGTCTTGAATAGGGAGCCCTCGGCTTGTTGTTGTGGTTGTTGTTGTTCTGGCTGTTTACCCTTATCCTCCTTAGGCTTCAGGACGATAAGCTATTCTTTTAATTGATCAGACTTTTCATTAATTTTTTCATTATTTTTATCTTGAAGCTCATCGATTTCTTGTTTGTTTGATTAAATTGATCTTTAAAACGGGTCTCGAATTCCGTCTGGGACTCTACAACGTCCTTGACCATTTTGATTGTTCGATAAAAAAAATTATTTGTTTATTTGGTTACTTTGAATTGAGTTTTAACTCTCCAATAATAATTATTATTGATGATTCTAGTGTCCGTATCAAATACTGGTGTCAAGGACAGATGGTGTGTCAAAACAAGAAGACTACAAGATCGAGGTCGGACCAACGATATATGAATTAATTGAGTCTACAAACAAGAACAAGAAATCTCCAAGATTAGTAACAAGATTACATACAAGACTCAAATCTTAAGATATTAGAGATGGTGAAGAAAGACTCCTTAATAAACATGAGTTTCTGTTGAAGCTAAACTGGATACAGAGGCTCGATAGAACGGTAACGAAATTGATAGAACGATAATACATTGTAAAACATTAGAAACTCAAAGGACAAGAAAATATCTCATAGAATAAGGTATTTGGTGTTCTTGTAAAGTGGGGCCAGTCCAAGCCATTATCACGTGATTTTAAATGCCCTGCAGCTATGACAATTTCTGACAACTGGGGATCTTGAATTATTGTTGTTGACTTTCCTGGTGTTCCATAGCTTTGACCATCACACGAATCTCACTGAATCTTTGATCCTAGAAATCAACCGATGAAACAAGTTAGAAAATTTAGTAAGATCGGCTACATACTTGTGGCTACACCAATTTTTGGCCACTTTACCCAAACCAGCAGTATAAATTCATTTAGAAAAATTTGCGTTTCAATCCTTCGTATACTCGTACATTTCAATCATCAAAATGATAAAAAAGGATAATGTATTCAAAACGATTTGAAGATTTAACTACTTGAATATACAATTGTGAATACGAAATGCGAAATGCGAAATACGAAACGAAGAGTTAAGAACTTTATACTCGATATTATCAAGTTCCTTGGGTGTTATCGGACTCTCAAGTAGCCTTAACAACCCCATATAGAGAGTCGTAAGATCAATTTCCTAATCATTTTACGAATCACCTAGACCAGTAGTGAAAACCTTTCTTCTACAAGGAAGCAGCTATTACTATGATCTTGCTACTTAATTAACAAGTCACAGGATCAAACACTCAAGTACGTGGGGGTCTTGACTTGGAAAATCTAGTCTTTACACATGGTCAATTTTACATTGCATTTAGAGAGTCACTGATGTTAGTCGTTTCGTTTGATTGTCTTGCTACTACGTGGCGAAAAGCAGATAAAACATATTGTCTATCCGGAGGTACTATTATGGCCCTGCGACAGTATAAGAGGGAAGGGATAAAATATTAATAATTCTGAGGTACATCTGTCTTAAAACTTCACGTTTTTATCTCTATGTTATACGTAACTAAATTAGGCCATGATATCTCATCATCATAAACTCAAATAATGAATTTTGAGCGCAAATCGCAAACGACACGAAAAGATTAGAACAACATTCTAATCAAAGTTTTATACCAATAATTAGGCGCCAAAGTTTGAAATTGTATTTTAGTTAGTTATCATAAATCGAATACATTCCTTGATAAATAACTCTTATTGCACTTAATTTAATTTTACCATACTACAATCTATGAAATATTGAAGGAACTTTAGAGTCTAAAAAAACAGGTAGATGAATTGAAAGCTTACATGACGTTAAAAAAATTATAACTAGCGTTTGATTTACATCGATATGAAGCTCAACACCACGACCGGCTTATCACCACAACTAGATAGAACCCCCTCGATACCCAAGGGCCCCTAAGTCTAATTAGAAATATTTAATTTTACGCCATTAGATAAATATAGCGTAGTTTTTAAGTGATTGCATTGATTATACAGTAAAGTTAGCCTTAATAAGCTCGTTCTCTTATGATATTGTTTTCTGCTACCCGTAGCTATATAGGTGTGACTTAGCAGGGATAAATCAAGGTAGCTCTACTGTTGATTGCATATAAGCTTGAGTAATCTCATTGAGATTTTACCCCACAGCGGGAGCAAATACATGTGCTAAAGCTAGAAGCCGGCGTTGAGATAATAGCTTGATGGTAGGTGACTGAGTCAACCCAATTTTTTCACCCTCATCTGTTACGGGCTAAATTAGCAAGTAATCTTTGGAGCACAACCAGTGATCGGCGAGGCTAAGGATAATCACCCTAACAGGGTATGGGACTTCAAAACTCTAATATTTATGTGTATATATAGTATTCCCTAAGCCCAACATAGTTTTTCTCTACAGAGAATCAATATAAACTTCGTATACTTAGTTAGACCTTAAAGGTCACTATTTATTCCGTGACATCATCATTTTGCGCCCAAGTAAAAATACAGGACTGGTCAAGAGTAAGATCAGTCACTTTTCCCTCAAACACATCAACAAGTCGGAAGTTCAGAATTCTCACGCCTTTTGTAGTAACAGGATTCCACTTGAAAATCCCAAAAATTTCTCTTTAGGAAATTCATTTCTTTTTTACAAGAAGCTGCAAATGAATATCCTATAGTACTAATAATGCCTTGTGTACGTAACTTACTAGAACACTCCGTATCTTGTAGCTGCTTATTAACTATGGAGGTGGGTGGTAAATCATTGTCTATGACAGATGTTACAAAGATACTGGGAAAGGACTGAGCTATCGCAATGATGTTTTCACTAATCATAGCGATGAGATTGTCGTCCTGAAGTGTTTGCCGGTATCATATCGGGACCCGTTGTTCTTTCATTACGATAAAGAGCAGGTAAAAGTTTTGTTTCACTCATTTATTCAACAATGCAAGTTTCACCAATTAATGAGTTGTTCATTATATGAAGACCATTCTGCCAAAAGTTGTCACGAAAAACCGAGACTCTGGAGTTCAAGTGCAGCCTTGTGAAATACAAAGTGCGAGCCCTACTCGACGTACAAAGGGCATCACTAACTTGTCACTTTGCGGGACACACTTTTGATATTCGATCATTGTAAATTTGATTGTGAATTACTTCTGCATGATGTAATAGATGACGCTGGCGGGTCGAGATTCGCTTTTCTATGATATGCTCCAAAAACGAAAAACTTTAGAACAAGACCATCAGGCCCAGCTGTATCATTGATAGATTTAACTGCTATTCAGAGCACTTTATGTTTATCATCATTGAGTGCTTTCATGACCAAGAAACCGTCTCAAGAAATATTCTTTAAATCTAGATACCCAAGCTATTGAGTTCTTATGGTTATGCTGAAAACTTAGTGTGCTGGTTTCCTTGTCCTGATAGTATTTCCATTCCAGATTGAAAAGCTTCTGCCAACTAGCAACGGCTTCTCGCCGATCACTGACATGAATTACCATCATTCTGTGAAGTCCTTGAGGTATGGACCTAGTTATTAAAATCCAAATCACCAAGTCGATACGCGGTCGACTAAAGAAATGCAAGTAATCGCGTTTAATTCTGCATCATTATGATTAGAGAATCACTATTTTTTCAAAACCGGAATCAAAATTGAGTCAATTGATCGAACCCGCGTCTCTCACTGTATTAGCCATTTAAACACAAGATTTAGCAATTTTTGCCTTTGACTAAATGCAAAGGTCACGTGGGGGTGAGGATTTAACATTTTATGTGCCAATGCTAGAATGCATAGGCGGGAGGGATCAATCGGCTTATCTGCCGTCACAGCCTCCCAACACTAAATTCCGGGACTGACACTGAAAATCCCAAAGTCTATGTATGAACTTTAATAGCTCTTATGATTTAAACTCACCTAGATACAGATAATTCAGTGTCACAGATTACATAAGTAAAGCAATAGGCATTTAATGTGTAATGGTAATTTTATTTTCTTTCTATGAGGAGCATACTCCAAGTCCTACTCTACAGCGTCTTATTTATACATCAAATAATCAGTAGTCCTTTTCAAGCTCAAGCTATGTGACGTCGTATTCAATATCAAAATATAGTTGTAACCATCATCCTTGTCATTGCCAACGTCATCTTCAACATAAATATAGATATTATTACGCGTTATCCAAATATACTCAAGAGCCTTATT
>PEDP01001593.1:0-10045 GCA_002918395.1 Erysiphe pulchra
ACAAAAATTTTTTATTTTTTTTTTTTTTTTTTCAAAAACTTTTGAAAAATAAAAAATGAGGGTTAGATAAGATGTCATGACATCATCCTAACCTCCCCTTTGACATCATAAAACTGTATAAAACTCGACACAAAAAATAGATGAAAAGAGTATAGCAGTTTCCGTAAAGCTATCGTAGCATTGTATGTATGGGAAAAAAAAGAAAAGAAAAGTACTACAGAGAATGATGTAAATATCCTTCATAATGGGTGGGTGAGTTGGTCTACGAGGAAATTGAAGTTCCGAAGTTTCGGCTTTTGCTTCTATAAATTTATTATACGCAACCTCGCTAACTGATAAGGCCTAATCCATGCCGTATTGGTAATTATACTATAATTACTAATTATCATGGATAAATACCAATACCCGGATCCATGCACGACCAGACTAACCAGACTCTTTACACCTTAGGCAGTTATTAATAGTTGCCTAAGCAAGATCCGATCTGTCTCTGTGGGCTAAGAAGCGACCGAAATGCAAACGAGGTTTTAGATGAGATTTTTTTTTTTTAAAATTTCAAACACAGCATAATCAATTGAAACAAATAGTTCAATCTTTTTTTTTTTTTTAATTTTAATTTTTTCTTTCATTTGTCGAAAAAGATTGACTTTACAACCAAACAGACGCATGTCCAAACCAGCCCAGCGAGCATCAGGGGGCAAAGATTGATGCCCGTCTCAAGTTGGAAGGGAGGGAGCCAGCCTATTTATTATTGTGTATATTCCCAGTAAATACTATTTATTACATCACTGGTCCATGCTTTTCTTTCTATCTCCCTTCCCACCCGCCCTAAAGAAATTTGAAAATAACAATTTGAAAAAATAAAAATAATAAAAAAAACATCGAGTTTGATAGTTGGTGATGTAATTAAAAATACCCCAAACCATCCATCCATCCACCACCTGACCCAGGAGTGAGCGGTAGGAAGGCGTACTGGGATATACCATTTACCATTCGATCTCCCTCCCCCCCAAAAGTCCAGTTTCGTCACCTCTCTTACCCTAGAGCTGCTAACGATTGATCATCATCACTGATAAAATGTATGTATGGCCTACCCACCCCCTGGTCCCTTCGCTTGTGCCAGGCTGACTAATGGCTGGCCAGAAACACGGTATGAAGGGAAGACAGGCAAATAATTCAATAACCTCCTTCAGATGAGAATGACGTCCAATCGATCCCATTCAGAGTTAAACCATTAAAAAAAAAACGTGACTTTTCTTAAAGCAATAAAAGAAGTCTTATTGCAGTAAAAATTGTACATAGCGATCGATATATGGAGAGGAACAGTGGCGAAGTATAATCCTCTTCTCTCTACTAATATTCTTGACGCGTCTAAAGCTATGTGTGGTTTGGCCGCCACCCACGAAGCGAAGCGTCAGTCAGTCAGTCACTAGAAGAGCGACAAGGGGGTGGCCAGTAACTAGTAGTAGTATCCAAGCAGGGGGGATGGATGGATGACTTGACTTTACTGTGCTTCCGTTTGTTACTCCACAGACGATTGGCGTCAGGCAATATTATAATACAATCAATACCTTTGCATTAATACAGCAGAGATTCTATCTGACATATACAGCTGTTATGCAGCCCTACGCTACCTGCCTACTGCTTGTTCATAAAACAAAGGAAAGGTCCTTGAGCCTGGAAGGAATTTCATGACCCAGCCAGTCAATCTAACATGTGCAGTGGTAAATGCCGTGATTGGCCAATATTCAACTAGAGTGGCAGGGATCATGTTCCCCCTGCGCTATCTATGAAAGTAAGAGAATGCAATGTAATGTAATGCAATGTAATGTAATGCAATGCAATGTTATGCAGCAGCTGCTGCTGCACAGTGATATCAGGGTTTTTGTTCTGAAGTATTTCGAGAAGAGTGAGTGACAGTCTGTTGTTAGTTCTAAAGGGAAAAGTCACTTAAGGAGTTTGAATATCGGTTTTCTTGCTTCCCCGTTAGATCCGAGCCAAGCTGGAGGCCCCTCCCCCCCGCCGGGTTAATTCCTGTTTCCGCCGCCGCCGCCGCCGTAGGTCTGGTCTGGTCGGGGGGGAGTCTCGCTTTCCTTGGCGGCTCTCGTAGTTGTTGTTCCAGAGCGAGCTGCTGCTGGCTGCCGATTCTAAAGATACGATGCTCCGTTCGATTCTGGTCAAGTGAACAAGTGTATCGGCTAGTAATAAATAGATCGTAATATAAACAATCACAGTATTCCCTCGAGTCAGGCAGGCTAAGGAGGAATGTTGATTGAGTTGGTGCGTGAGCGAATTTCTCGAGCGAGCAGATAATTCCCAGATTACGTAATCAAGCTAATGCTCAACTCAAGACTTGATCTGCTTGTCCATGTCAAAGGGTGGGTGAGTGAGTGGACGAGCGAGCGAGTAAATAACACCGTCTGTCTGACTCACAACTCTGATGGGATCCCCGCGTGACTAAGCAACCAAGCAACCAGTAATTTTACGTCATCAGATCTAGAATTTCTTTGCAGAGATTAGCGGCGCTGATTGGTGAGATTCGAGCCAATGAGAAGCCCTGTCGCTCGTTGACTTACAACCAAAACCAACCCTGACCCGAATATAATCGTGTGTCGTGTGTCTCACTCAACAACAACAACAACCATCTTCTGATTGGTTTGAAATGACAGCAAATCAGATTATTATTATTATTCTTCTTCTCCCGTACTCAGTAACTCAGGACCAGGGGGGGCGACGGGGTTGAGGTTCTAATTTTCATCGATTCTGTGTTTCTCATTCGGACGATAAATAGCGAAGAGCCTATGCTGCTGCTGAAGTTAACGTAAAGGCTCACTCGGAATCTGCCGTTGTTGTGGTTGGTGATAGCAGGGAGAGATGAATTGTGTTGATTGAATTGAGTTTTTGATTATGTCAAATATGTCATTGTGCAGAGTAAAACAGACGAGAAAAACGAGCCAAGTAAAATTAGCACTAAGACATGGGTGCCTGGCCGGCAGCCTCTCATCTGACATTCTTTCTTTCTATAAATAAGAAAACAAAAAAAAAAGAAAAGTAGAGTAGATCTGTAACACACAAACACCAGCAACGAGGGAAGAGGCGGCAGATCATGGACCAAAAAAGCCAAAGAGCGGGCCCTCTGATACAGGTGGATCCTGGTTGGCGAGCTGGATCTGATTCTAGGAACCAGCGAACGGGACGGGAAGTGGGAGAATGAAGAAAGCTACATAAACACCGTCATGTCACGCTTCTCTGCCTGATGAACAGACCGCTCACATACACAAACACACTCACTCGCTCACTCACTCACTCACTCACTGTCACTCTCTTACACATTGTCACTTCACCTTGTGTAATTAACTGATCGCAGCTGAGTTGATCCTAATTTGAAATATCATCATTGTTATTATCCGCAGCAGCAGCAGCCGGTTATAACCCGCTTCGCTTCTTTCCTGAAACAAAAAGCTGTGCATTGTTTCCATATCATCCGACATTATCAATCTCAGGAAAAAAACATAGTTCTTGCGCATCAAAAGTTTCTATCTTGGATCCTCTCCTGGTATCTCTCAGGCACACATCGCCAAAAAGATGGGCAATCAAAAACATAGTGAGATATTTCAACGAATCCTAAATCTATGCTAAACACCATCACTAATCATCTTAAGTTTGCGATCACTTTGAATATGCGCTAAAGTCCAACTTGGCTTGGGCAAGATACAAAAACAATCAAAATCCCGCTCTCTTTGAGAAAACAAAGGACAAGCAATGTCCAAAAATACGTGAGTCTCTTCCTTTGACACCTGGGCTTCATGCTAAAATAATCACAGTCTGGATTGGATGCTCTGACTCTCGAGTCCCTGAAACAACTCTGCTGGGACTAGAACCTGGAGAAGTCTTTGTGCACCGCAATATTGCCAATATTGTTCCCCCCTCTGACATAAATACTATGGCGGTAATTGAATACGCGGTTGAAAAATTAGAAGTCCTAGACATTATATTATGCGGACACACTCGATGTGGTGGAGCTGAGGCGGCATTAACAGATGATCGCGTCGGTGGCGTTATTGATCAATGGATTACTCCCCTGCGAACACTCCGCAGATGCAACGCCGATATTATTGATTCAATCAAAGACCCCATAGAACAGGGAATTAAATTATCAGAGCTTGGTGTTGAAATGGGAGTACACACTTTATTAAACAATTACAGCGTACGTGATGCGATCAATTCACGCGGACTAAGGGTTCACGGATGTATTTACGACGTTGCAACCGGAAGACTCCGGGATCTAAATATTTCATATCACGATCAATCAACCGAAATAGAACAAATTAGTTTAGTCACTTAAACGTTCTGATGAGCTTGACATTTCCACTTCGTTATCTTACTGTGATTTGTCTTTTCTGCAAATGCTCAATTTCGTTGCCAATTTGGATTATCCCAAAGCTCTTTCGCCACTTAGCAAGGCACCACATCTGTCTTGCCCAAGGGTACGATACAATCTAGCACATGCATTTCGCAGACTACAAAGGATCTCTTTGCCTAAAAACTCGGTACCTTGATTTTTGCAACTCATTCAGAAACAAAACACAAAAAGAAATTGCCACAGCCTAGCTTCCTAGATGACCAGCTGAACCCCCTTGACAATCTGAGTCCATCACAAAACAAAACCAACCCCCTATTTTTTCGCTTATCTAATGGAAATCAAACATTCATGTTCTCTAGTCTTCCCCAAACAACCACATGCGAAGCTGCTTCGAGATTTTCACACGAGACTCTCTAAATGCAATTTCAGTGTTCTTTCAACTCCAAATGACGTCTTTAAAAGCTTGTGAACACACTTTCCATCCCCCCCCCCCCCCGAAATTATTCCTCATTCGCAATTCGAGGATTTAACTTGCCCCGATTTCTTTCGCATTTGCTAGCTTCTAGCTATAGTGAAATAATATCTATCCTCCTGAGCACTATAATTGATCGGGAAGGGAGTAAAAAAAAATAATAAGCCTAATCCGCTATTGGTGAAAAAAAAAGTTACGAACTTTATCGAAAAAAAAAAATAGAAATAAAATAAAATAAATAGGACCGTCGTGCAACGTTGTAAAAAAAGATTTTTTTTATTTTTTTTCTTTAATAAAAATATTTAAAATGTAAAAAATATAGATCGTCGGGGCCAATGTTACCCGCTTAACGAGAATAAGAATAGCATAGCTGCCTTCCAATCCAATTAAATATTCGTTGATAATAAATAATAAAATCATCCCAAAAAAGAAAAAAGGAATTTTGATATCTGTATCTGTCTATATTTTTAAAGATAGAGAAATGTTTGAAACTACTGCATGTCAAGTCCGCCGTTCTTTTTTAATTTTTTTTTTTAACCCTCCGCCTCCCCATGTTAAATTTCAAATTTCAAATTAACCAACCTATGTATGTTACGAATAATTTTTTTTTTTTTTGGTTCCTCAGACGTGGTAAATATCAATCTCAAATAGTAGATTTATTTTTAGTATTAGAAAGAGTAATTAATTTTATTATGATTCCAAAGCCAAAAAAAAGGAAAAATAAAAAAATTGTCACCCACAGTTATCACAAAGTTTTTATTTTGATTTGAATATATCGAGGGCCCTTACAAAATTTGAGATTTTGACAAAAAAAAAAAAAAACTATGCAAGTAGTATTTTTTTTTTTTTCATTTAAAAATGTGAAAAATTAAGTAAGCATTTGAAGAAATTCTAATCTATTATTTATGACTGTTCTGAACTTGAATTTGGTGGATGTATTAGCTCTTAAATCCGAGCAAAAATATATATTTTTTTTAAAAAAAAAAAAAAAAAAATTCTGGTAATATTTATTTGAAGTGTAGGTTTATTACTGTAGATTTCAGTATGTCTCAACATTGATAGGTCTCGTTTGATGTGATGAGGCATCAGAGGATTGATTGCTGGGCGGGACGAAATCTGGATGGAGTAGTGACATTCAGGAGGTCTCTCTCCCTTTGAGCTGTTGTGGTTTATTTTCTGGTAAAGTATTGAATGTCATGCTGATTAGGAGTCTGAGATTGCTGATGAGGTCCTAAGTTTAGGTGCCAAGTAGGCTGCAAATCACTGATAATCGTTGGCTGGCTATTTTGAAAAAGCTCTCGTAGTCCCATTTTCCTATTAAGAATCCTCCTACAAGCTGTATGAGGTCGATCTCCGGTGGAAATTATGCTGTTCAAGAGTTTTTTTCTGAGGTGTAGGAGGAAGTATTGCACGCCACTTGAGTGAAAGCTGGAAGTTATGATTAGGAAACAAATTGGTGACAATTTTGGCAATATTCTAAACCGATAGCTATACTAGTAAACAAAAATAAGTTGAAGCTATGTTTATCCAAAATTGCTTAGTTGCTTAATTGCTGTAATGCATGCGTCCCTTTTTAGGTAATCCTTAGAATTGATAATTACACTGCTCAGTGGATCTGAAATATCAGGGACAAGGGTTAATTCAATCGACATGGGTAGTGGTTTTAACATATAACGTTTCCCTAATTAGCCAGTATTCGCTCGCTTTCTCCTTCCAGTCAGAAGGGCAATCTGTCGAACTTGCTACCGTTGTCCTTAATACTTTAAAACAGTAGGGTACATAAATTTAGGGAAATGTTCAAAACCGCCCCATGTCGATTTATTTAACACGTGTCCCTGGTATTTTAAATCCCTTGAGCAGTGTAATTATCAATTCTAAGGATTACCTAATAAAGGACGTATCCATATCACTACAAATCACTACAGCAACTTTTGGATCAAACATAGATTCAACATTTTTTCGTGTACTCACTAGTAGCAAATTGCTGATGATTTTATCCTGATTCCAAAATTTTCACTAGATTCTCGTTTCCGAATTATTCTTTCTAACTTTCCTGAGAGCGCGTCCTTTTTTGTTCACTAACACGAACTACCTTTAATCACTCAAGTGGTGTGCCATATTTCCTCCTACACCTTTGAAAAAAACTCTTGAACAGCATATAATTTCTGTCAGAGATCGATCTCATACAGCTTATAGGAGGATTCTTAGTAAGAAAATGGGACTGCCTCACCTTGCTGTCATTGACTTCAAGATATTTGGTGCAGTTGGCACATCTGCTTGTGATGAAGGTAAACCAAATCTCCCAAAGCAGGGAATCTGAACTCTGCTGACTTTTTTTAATTGGCAAAATGAAACTCCAGTCGTCATTCGCTGGCCTGCTGCTTTGTATCTGAAATTGACCGACTGTAACTTTTAGCGTTATTTCCACGTTCCCTATTCGCCCTGCTGGTAAAATTTCCATCATTCATTTTAACTATTCCTGTTAAAGTCCTTGGCGCCAATTCCTACCAATCATGTGGTCCAGTTCCGGATCCATCGTCAGCAAAATCATTTAGAAGAGCAATGGACGAAATACAACATCAAATTAATTCACAATCATCCAATTTAACTTGAGCTTAATCTTAATTGTTGCAGCAGTTGCTCTGCTTCTCCTCCTTTGGTAAATATTTGAATGAATCCGTTCCAATAGCACTTTTCGCACCCTTAGATATGCTTTTGCAAGATTTGCATTGTGGCATTTGACCGGTCTTCCTTAAACAATGCTAGGGGCTATTGGTCAGAAGTTATTAAAAGGTCTATCGCTACAGCTGCGACCCCTTCCCTCATGAAGATGAGCGAGGCCAAAAAGTCCAAAAAAATCAATTTTCAGTAAATCTAATTGACCAAGTCAAGCCAGAATTAAGTTTCAGCCATTTAGATTGACTAAAAATTGATTTATTTTGGACTTTTTAGCCTCGCTCCATTAGGACCCTCTATAATTGGAATATCATTAGCTTCCTCGTCTTTAATTTTATTGCTTAAGGCTTCAAAATCCGCAGCAGTGAATCTCGATAAGGAAAGAGATTGACGTGGACGCAGTACTTGTCTTCTCGCTTCTTTCACTTTTTTAAGATTTCCAGGACCCGGTACAATCCCAACACCATCAGGAAAACGATAATCATGAGGAAAGAAATCATTTTCAATCAAGATTCTTTCATATCATGGGTTTTGGAATTTCCTTTCCCAGTGGTTGTTGTTCAAGTCACTCGGGTAACTGACGGTGATTCAACGTTGGTGGAATCAGGTTCATCGCATCATAACTCGGCTCGAGAAAGTAGACATTTTTCAATTGACAAATTTAAAATTTTGGATATATTTATAGGCCCAAGCTGGTCAATCTATACACCTCTGAAATCAATTAGATCTTGGCCTCCGATTCTTGCCATTTGAGAAATACCTTTGAGGTGCTCTTGGGTGACTGGTGAATGTAGTTGCGGGTCCGGGTGTTTTATTTGTGATTGTGATTGTGATTTTGAGGTTTGGTTAAAATTTCCGTACAGCTGATTTCTTTGGATAAGCCTTTGAAAGTCCTTTAGGAGAAAAGCGAGATTAACTTTCTCAATAAGCTATAAGCTGCTGAAAATATTGATAAGTCTTCTTTACCGAGCTTTTGAACATTTCTTTTTGATTTTGATGTGAGGACGCATGCCAGATCTGCACAATACAGACATTCCAACAATGAGGGAGTTACTTCAAATTAAAAAACTCATAATAATAATAATTACTTCATGGCATTTCAAAAAAGCTCATAATTTAGATTGAGGAGGGATTGAGCGCTGCGTGAAGATTATATTTGTAATTGCAATTCTATAACAAATGCCCACAGCGTTAAGCGATCGATTGAGCAACACATGTCTTGATCAGTCAATAATGTATAACCTGTTTTGTTGATTCAGGATAGTAGTTGACAGTTGACAGGGGTATGACCCACGACCTAAGCGACGATCGATCTATGTTTAATTACTTTTTAATTTTTGTTTTTTTTTAATGTCCTTATGGAGTCTATCCAGGACAAGAGACCATGACAACGTGATTTAGATTAATTAGACACTCACACTCAAACAGCATTTGCGAATACCACTATGAGAAATGAAATTACCTTATATACTGTTTCCCTTCCGTGAATATCCACCAAAGAGAAAACTCTCAAAAAACCTTTGGTTAGTTAATCAAGTGTATCTCCGTCAACGTATACATTTCACCCCTAAGATAAGATCTACTGGCATGCCAATCGCTCTTTAGGGGGCTTAGAGGCCGGGCTTAGCCTGTGTGCCTACTTGGCGTTAAATGTTAATAATAGGGTCTACTGGATTCGAACCAGTGATCATCCGTCACAAGTGGGGTGGGTAGCTGTAAATGCTACCTAGACTCTATTTAGAAGAACAGACCAGATGGCATACCGCTGTACCATCCGACCCTGTTTAATTATCTGTATCTGTGTTTGGTTCTGACGACAGTGGGGCCAGGTCACTGTCCTAATCAGGACATATAAGATGATATCTAGAACACATGATCCCTATCCTCAGCATTGTCTATCTATTGCCCAGCCTTGGTTAAAAACATTGGGTCGAATAGCTTGTTGTGCCTGAAAGGATACATTCCCACATTGTACCTGCCAAGGTCTGAATATATCTTAAGATATGGTATCGCATGATGAACACGTGTTGTGTAACAACGTGTATCATCATACGATGTCATATGTCATAGTGTAGATAAATAGAAAATTGGGTTTTCCAGGTTTTTCCATCCGATTCTAGTTACTGTGAAAAATGACGGAGTTCGAGAATATTTTAGGTCAACCGACTACCTGTCACGGGTCTACCGTTAGTGGGGCTTAGGTGTATAATTACCTAAGCCATATTCGATTGATAAGAATAAGCGAACTTGCGTCTAGCACGCGCCTGAATCATTACGCGACGCGCGCTAATCCTGGTTCACGGAAAAGGGGTAAATCGTAAGACCTATTTAAATCATCATTTTGTAACAGTAGATAGTTTTTTCCTTATTCTAGTTTAATCAATTGATACATTAATATGCCAGCTTGGCTTCTGTCACATTTTAAACTAGAATCTATTATCTTACCTATTGTGACCCATCAATAAGCATATTACTCATTATTTGTAGCTTAGGGTGATTAAATGACCGAATTGAAAGGCAAGTAGTGAATGCCA
>PEDP01001594.1:0-10045 GCA_002918395.1 Erysiphe pulchra
AGTCGTTGGCAGAAGTCCCTCACTTCTTCAAATTATACAAAGAATCAAAAGAACTGGATACTGGGTCAAAGATAAAAGCAATGAGGTTCGATAACGGAAATGAGTATAAGTTAATCGAATTCGGAGGCATTATTCAACAAACGAGTGCTCCGTATACCCAACATCAGAATGATGTTTCGGAAAGATTAAATCGTACGTTGGTTACGATGTCTAGATGTATGCTTATGCATGCAAAGCTTCCTCTTCGTTTCTGGGATGCAGCTATCACAACTGCTTGTTATCTCCGCAACAGACTGCCGCACGCGTCCAAAACTTTAACACCTTCCCAAGTCATGAGTGGTAAGGAATCAAGAATTTCTCATTTGAAAGTTTGGGAATGCCTATGTTTCGTGTTGATTAATGTCAACAATCCAAAAAGGTATAAACTTTCACCTACTTCAATGAAAGGTATTTTCGTTGGGTATTGTGAGTCTTTATCGCAATACCGAGTATATGTTCCTTCAAAAGCTAGTATAAACAAAATTGTAACATCAGCTAATGTTAACTTCCTGGAGGATCAATTTTGGGATTGGGATAAATCTTCTTCTAAACAATTTGGTGAACTTGATGTCGAAACTGAGATTGACACCATCCTTAGCCCTTCCCTTTCTACTACTTCTTCAGACTCCGATTCAGAACCGGATGCTGAATATTGGGACCAGCTCTTCTATGGCGATGCGAATACGTTAGATAATTTAGGATCAGCACATTTACCATCTCTTGAAACTCCTGCTTTCGAAAAATCTGAAAATGAAATAGTAAAAGAAGAGTCTTTCGTCAGTAGTGAAGATATCTGCTATACTTGCGTTTATTACGAAGCGCTTTATTTATATCCTCAAGCGATGCTTTACAGATAGGAACCTTATCGCAGTTCCTACAAAATTGCCTCACCATAGTGCTCATTCTTGGCCAATAGAAATTTCGCGAAACTATTGCTAGTGTACTTTCACGTCCTGGATGTTCTGTGGCATGCGAGTCGTAACTTTTCTGGATTAAAGCCGTCCTTAGGGGTTCCCAATCAGGAACCCATATTCGATTTCTAAAACATAGGACTCCTCTTTCATCAATTTTACATTCTGTCAAGGATTTTTTCAACCCTAATTCTACTGGGAATGTTCTTTCGTTGTTCCGTAATGATTCATATAGCCTTTGAAGTGTCGAGACATCTTTGTTTACTCCTTCATCCCATGTCTAAAAAATATTTGGATCAACCTGAATTCTCCATTCACTATCCTCTGTTTTAATTTGATCTGACCAGCGACTTCTTATTTGAGTCGGAAAAGCAAGAAGTTGAATTAAGCACAGCTATCAAGAGAATCCAAGAACCAGAAAATATTATATCAAAGACAACTCAGGAAGGTACCAATACATCCTCTGAAGGTGACCTTCTACATAAACTTACTAAAGTTTTGTCCATCCATCAACAACTCTCAAATAAATCACCACTTATTCCCGACTCATCAGTATTCTCTGGAAATAAAAAGGACTTTATGACATGGAAAAGCTCATTGCTATTAAAATTGAACATTAATTCCGACCATTCCCATAACGAACAGTCTAGAATGGCATGTGTTTATTCTCGGCTTAATAGCGAAAGTCAAGCATACATTCAGTCTTGGCTGAAGAATGGAAAATTAACCTCTAAATCAGTTGAATCCATGTTACATCACCTAAGTACACTTTTCGACGACCCGAATCGTGCTCGGAACGCAGCGATTAGACTGCATTCAAATTATCAACGCAATAAGCTATTTGTTAGTTGGATCGCCTAGATCCGCCGTAATGCTTCAATAGCTGGACATGACGCAAATTCAATCGTTTGAAGGAATTTAATATTTATAATATGAGTATTGAACTTAAGAAAGCCATCATTCATGAACGAGGCATTGATTCTCTCGACATTGACGAAAATGTTTCCCGCCTACAAGATATCGATAGTCGCCAAAGAAACCTAGCTAGCCTAATGTCTCGCTGTAATAACCAATCAAACAAACCCCAAGTAACCAACAATCCTGCTCAAAGCTTTTCAAATTTTCACAATGATCCTATGGATTTATCAAGTGAGGAGACGCGACGCCGGGATCCACTACCCCAAGAAGAGAAAGATCGTAGACGGAGACTAGGCCTTTGTATCTATTGTGGAGAGAAAGGTCATCTTGCTAAAAATTGCCCGACACGTCCTGAAACAATGGGACGCTCAGTAGAAATTGTTAAGGAAGAAAATAACTTGAATTCTGAAAACGAGTAAGCTCTTTGAGAAGTCGTTCAAAGAGCTCGTCCTTGGAGTTGGTGATATCTTCTGTAGCTATTGATAATTCAGTTTGGGGAGAAAATAGTCATTTCGTTATTAGATCTTATATTAGAAATAAAAATTAATTTTGTCTCTTCACTTGCCCTTATAGATATAAGGGCAGTGGTGCTTCAGCACATGGATTCATTGATTCCAAATTCGCGCACACACATAACCTTGACATGATCGAATTATTAAAGCCACGTACTTTAAAGGTGTTCGATGGTTGTGACTCATCTTCCGGAAAGATCACACATATCGCAAAGACTTTTCTTGACATTAATGGGCATGCAGAGAATGTACTTTTGTTTGTTACTTCATTGGCTTATTTCGATTTAGTTCTTGGTCTTCCTTGGCTCGAACATCATAGCCTAGTATTAATTGAAAAGAAGGAACACTATTTTTTAATCATGAAAAATGACAAAAACATTCGAAATATTACCCTACCATCTTCACCTTTGTTTCTCGAGATTATATACACCAACATAGGAGAAAAATCTCGAATCAGAACTCTACTGGATCATCAATCGAAATTAAGAATTGTGATATACATTTGTTTGATGAATTAGCATCAAAAGCCGAAAACACTCTTATGGTAGCCTCAATTGAAGATATTAAAGAAGCATTTCGTGAGAAACCCTACCTCGATCCTGCTAAGAAGCTTCCTAAAATCTATCATGACTTCCTACCAGTCTTCTCCAAAAGTGAAGCCGATAAATTACCTCCACATAGACCTAGCGACCATCGAATTTTATTGAAACCGGGATCTGAGCCACCTTGGGGACCTCTTCACGGTATGTCTCGCGAAGAATTATTAGTTCTTAAGAAATATATTAAAGAAAATCTGGAAAAAGGCTTTATACGTCCAAGTTCTTCGCCGGCCTCCTCACCTGTATTGTTTGTGAAGAAACCAGGAGGTGGACTTCGGTTCTGTGTAGACTACCGGGCGTTAAATAACCTTACTATTAAAAATCGATATCCCATCCCTCGTTGGGAAAATCAAAATACTTTACTAAGTTAGACGTTATTTCTGCGTTTCATAGAATGCGTGTTGCTGAAGGGGATGAGTATCTGACAGCTTTTCGTACACGTTTTGGCCTTTATGAATATTTAGTTATGCCATTTGGACTTGCCAATGCCCCGAGTTCCTTTCAGAACTATATTAATGACACCCTTAGAGGGTATCTTGATGAATTCTGCACTGCTTATATCGATGATATCCTTATATAAAGTAAATCCTTAAACGAGCACCAAGAACATGTACAAAAAGTCTTAGCACGACTTCTAAATTCAGGACTACAAATCGATATAAACAAGTGTGAATTCCATATGACATCTGTCAAATTTCTCGGACTCATCATAACCACTGAAGGTATTAAAATAGACCCGGCAAAATTGGAAGCTGTAGAAAATTGGCCAACACCAATTACGACAAAAAACATATATAGATTCATCGGATTTGCAAATTTTACCGTCGATTAATCAAGAATTTTGGATCCATAGTTATGCCCTTCACAGATTTGATGAAAAAAGACACTCCATTTGTCTGGGGGAAAAGGAAAGAGGAAGCATTCAAGACCCTCAAAAAGATGTTTAGAGAAGATGTTTTGCTACAACACTTTGATTGGGATCGTCCAGCGAGGTTAGAGACAGATGCTTCAGATCGAGGCACAGGTGGTGTTCTTCTTCAACCAAACTTAAATGGGGTTTGGAAGCCTGTCGCTTTTATTTCTCGCAAAATGACCCCTGCGGAATCTAATTACGAGATATATGATAAAGAACTTTTAGCAATCGTTCAAGCTTTTGAATAATGGAGACCTGAGCTCGAGGGATCTCTAGACCCTGTTGAAGTTGTCACAGACCATAAAGCTCTTGAATATTTTATGAAGTCTCGTCTACTCAGCCGCAGACAAGCACGTTGGAGTGAATTTCTTTCTCGCTTTAATTTCGAGATTTGTTATCGACCGGGTACGCTGAATAGTATCGCTGACGCTCTCTCTCGACCGCCTGGAGACCCAGACCCTTCTTTAAAGAAATTCTTATAACAACAGTTGATAAAACCTCATAAACTCTCCACAGAAATTAAAGAAATAGACTTATTCTCAGGCGAAATTAAAGATATCGATAAAATATTTTCAGAAACTGTAGAAAATATCGAGGATGACAAACCGATCGAATCAATAACTGACCAAATCAGAAAAGCTAGTTCAATAGATGAAGAAATAATGAAAATAGTGGAAGCATTAGATGGCAGAAGTACACCTCGAGTGAGGAATTATACGTTAGCAGAATGCCGTTAGGATGGAAGTTTACTGTACTATCGAGGGAAAGTAGTTGTTCCCAGAAGTAATACAGACGAAACTCTAACAACGGAAATTATCAGACTGCATCGTGATCCTCCAGCTGCAGGATATCAAGGAGCTGCATCTACCTATGCTTCAATCGCATGATCGTATTTCTGGCATGGCATGCTAGGACAAACCAAGAAGTATGTCAGGAATTGTCATACCTGCTCACGAATTAAGCCGTCTCGAGAAGGATATCAAGGTCTTCTAAGGCCTCTTCCTATAGCAACTGATCGATGGAGACACATCTCGATGGACTATATAGTAGATCTGCCACGGAGTATAGACTGGGAGGGGAACGAATTTAGCGCGATATTTGTAGTGGTTGACAAAATGACTAAACAGGTCCATGTGATTCCTTGTGATAACTTGACAACTCTACATGCAGCCTACATGTTTTACCGAGACGTTTTTCGACTTCATGAGCTACCTGACACAATAGTGTCAGATAGAGTTTCGCAATCTACTGCGGAATCTTGGAAGTGGTTGAGTAAACTTCTACAAATAGATCACCGACTCTCAACTGCCTTTCACCCACAAACTGATGGTGAGACGGAACGTATGAACTCTCGACTTGAGCAACATTTACGAGCCTATGTAAACTATTCACAGAATGACTGGGTCCGCTTTTTACCTTCTGCTGAATTTGCAATAAACAATCATGATACTCAAACAACAGGAATCTCGCCCTTCTTGGCCGTCTACGGCCTACACTCACGTTCCGGCCCAGAATATTCTTTTCATCAAGCAAGTAGTCCTAGTCCACCATCTATAAGGTTTAAACGCTTACATGCTGAAGAACTGATCTCAAACGCCAAACGAGTCGACGAGTTTATTGTTGAAAATTTTAAAATGCACTCGGCAGAGCAAGAAATTCATGCAAATAAGCACAGGACAACAGCTCGAGATTTCAAAGTCAATGATTTAGTCTGGCTTAATTTGAAAAATATTAGATCACTAAGGCCATGTAGAAAATTAGAATTTAAAATAGGTGGTCCATTTAGAATACTGAAATCGATCGGTAAATATGCTTTCAAGCTAGAACTACCAAGTTCAGTTAAAATCCACCCAGTCTTTCATGCTTCGTTACTTTCTCCCGTGGCTACAGACCCTCTTCCAGGTCGGGTTTCTGGACCAGCACCCCCTTTGATAACTAAATCTGACGAGCTTGAACATGAGATTGAAAAGATAATTGGTTCTCAATGGGAAAATGACGAGATTCATTACTTGGTTCGATGGAAAGGATTTGGTCCCGAAGACGACGAGTATATTCCAGCTTCTCAAGCATCAGATTTCCAAGATTTAATTAAAGACTTTCATGAAATAAACCCGTTTGAATCAAATCCAGCCAGCCCCCAACCCGTGAAGAAAAAGCCTCGCAGGAGCTCGGCACGTCTTAGGAGGGGGTAATGTCATGGGCCGAGTAGTCTAACCTTCCATGGTATCCCTCCCATATCATTACTAGGTCGTGTCAACTAGCCCCTGCTTGTTGTCTATCCTTGAAATGAGATGGGAAATCGCTTTCATGGACACCACATTACTATTTCTTAAAGGCTTAGTGTAAGGTTTACCAACGTCTTCTTGTAATAGAAGAGGCGGTATGCCTAAAGATTTACGAGAGCATTCCAGAGCATCAAAGACAAAGAATTAGGGGATATTGGATAAGATGTGGAGAACAAGAAAAATATAATTGGAAAGATATGCTCGAAATTTGTCATAGGGAATACTTTGATCAGATCGAAGCACAGAAAGCGGAACGAAAACTTCTAGCCATGAGGCAAGGAGAAAGCCAAATTTTCAAGAAGTTTTTGCAGGACTGGGAATTGCAACTTGAGTTTGCTGGAGGTAAAGAGTGGCCGGATTCCATAAAAATAAATCAAATCAGAACTGCAGTGAGCGAGAAGATTCGCGACAAATGTTAAAGTATAGAAGATTTGAAGTATATATTTTAGGTTTCTATGTAATCGACATATATATAAAATTTAATGAAGAGTAAAAAGTTCTTTTAAAAGTTTTAGTAGGAATATTCTCCTTATAGAAACAAAACTTCCCAAAGTATAATAAACGCATAACATTAGCGTAACATAAAGATAAACCCACATTGGTTAATAAAAGGAAAAAGCAATTTACAACAACTGATCTACATGAGTAGTTAGCTCTATAATGTAACCAAAATAAGAAGAAATTACTGCTTGTTTCAACAACAAATTTGCTGTTTTAGGACTCCCAAAAGACAATTACCATGCATGGGTTGAAAAGATTACCGAAGTCGCTGCGATTACGGAAGACAGTGAGAATTTTGTAAAAAAATGTGAAGCGCAAACCACTCAATATGCTTCTCGTAGTGGTGCATTACAAAGTGAATATCTCATGAGTACAACCCAGAAAATCTCACCCAATAATTCTGTCTCTGCTACAGTTGATCAAGACGGTGATACTATAATGGGAGGAATGAAACTAGACTTGAATTCCCTCGCTACTCTCGTCGCTAAAATAAGCGAGAGAGAAAACGGCATCAAGAAGAAGGGTGGATATAAACTAAAGAAATCAGCACCCTGGCGAACCGAAAGTGAGCTAGCGGAACTCAGAGAAAAAAATCTTTGTGTAAGATGCTAAAAGAGTGGTTATATTGCACGGTATTGTAGAACGTTAGGGCCTGCAAAGCGACCAGAATTAGTTACTAATACTCAAAATGAAAGTGGATTTTTATTGGAAGACGATAATTTTGTGACGGGAAAAGAATAGCCTCCAGACAGAGTCGCGTCTGGAGGAGAGGAGGAGAGATGATCTCAGGACCTGAATTGTAAAAGTTTACAAATGTAGATAATGTGCTTCATGGGAAACCAGTAATAACAGATGTAATAATAAAATCATTTTCAATTTCAGCTCTGGTAGAGCTTGGTTGCACGATATATTCAGTATTCAGCAGAGATCTTGCTGATCGACTCAACCTCCCGCGCGCAAAGGTATCCCCAAAGGAACTAAGATTAGCAACAAATTCTTCTAATAAAAATAAATTGATAGTTGATGAAATCTGTTGGGCCTAGGTAGATCTGGACGGGAAGATTAGTAATATTTACGGATATGTGGTGGAACAATTAACTCATGACTTAATACTTGGTGAGCCGTGGATGAGATTAAATGATAAAGTATACCGAGCTCAACAGCGTACACTGTATATGGAAAAGGAAAATCATATTATTCGTACAAATGACTCAACTAAAACAAACATTGAAGTCACCATGATTAAACATACCGAATTTGCAGCGATTGTAAAGAAATTGTCTCGAATACACAATAAAGGAGAAGATAATAACATGTCATTATTTGCAGCATCGATACACGATATTAATAAGATGTTATCACCCAAAAAGATATTCACTCGCGAGGAGATAATAGAAAAGCTTCCAAGTCAACTGAGCCAATTTTGGCAGGCTTTTGAACCTAATAAGAACAACGCAAGTGATCTACCACCGCATCGACCTGGGGTTGATATCTCTATTGAAATCGAAAGAGACGATCAACGTCGAGTGAAAGACCTTCCCAAAGGACCCCTCTATGGAATGTCGCTGGACGAGTTGCTTTGTCTAAGAAAATAAATTTCTGAACTCCCAGATCGAAATTAGATCAGAGCGAGCAGTTCTCCGGGAGTAGCTCCGGTGTTATTTGTTAAAAAGCCAGGAGATGGGCTCCGATTCTGCGTCGATTATCGATCACTTAATGCTATCACTAAAAGAGATCGCTATCCTCTCCCCTTAATTAAGGAGACTTTCAGATCATTCTCCAGCGCGCGTTGGTTTACAAAAATAGACGTCAGCGCAGCTTCCATCGAATTAGAGTCAAAGAAGGGGATAAGTGGAAGACTGCATTCCAAACAAGGCTTGGCTTGTTCGAATGGCTTGTCATGCCTTTTGGTCTTACTGGAGCCCCTGCAGCATGGCAAAGATGGATCAATGATCTTCTCCGTGATTATTTGAACATTTTCTGTATAGCTTATTTGGATGATGTCTTGATTTGGAGCGATGGAAGCCAAGAAGATCATTTTAACAAGGTTAAAAAGGTATTGAAGCGACTAATAGATGCTCGATTGAAGCTCGATCTCAAGAAATATGAGTTTGCAGTGAAGGAGGTCAAATATTTAGGATTTGTAATCATGGCTGGTAAAGGAATCTTGGTAAACCCAGAGAAAAAGGCCGCTATAGAGAAATGGGAGTATCCTCAAACTCAAACGGCGGTGCGCAGTTTTCTAGGCTTCGCTAACTTTTATCGTGACTTTGTCCACGATTTTGCACTCTTAACTGCACCGCTCCAGCGCTATACGAAGAAGCAATTCTCTGGAAAAGCAAACTCCCTGAGCTTTCCTTACCTCGACAATTACCCTCTCGTCTCATAGCTGTTAAGACAGGTCATGGTGACTTTGCAGCATATCAAAATCACAGTGACGCTAACCTAGAATTTGGTAATGGACACGAGACCTCACCCTTTCACTTTATTCGCTGCAAGCTTAGAAACGGAAATACGCTAGAAGATTTCACAGGACTATATGTTGTTTATAATTGCTCCAAGGAGTTCAGAGAAATTATTCGGGCTACAAGTTGTCTTGATGACCTACCATCTAACAAATACTCTGCTAGATGCGAGGAATTGTTCCCACTAAATTGACTTTTTTAATTCTTGACGGAGCAGAAGTTGGTGGCAGAATTAATGACTTAGCTCAAGAAAACAAAAAACTTCATAATTTTCCTTTTATTGCAAATAATTTGACATTTTAAACTACTATGAAGTAATAGGAAATGATAAACAACATGATCTCTACCGAATTCACAAGTTAGGGATCTCACCCCGGCCTATGAAACAAAATCAAATAAATAAAAACGTATATAATTACTAATCACTAATTAGTAATTAGTAATATATGGTTTGTTCACTATTGGTGATAATGCAGTTGAGTCAATTGCTGGCGTTAAGGTGGCTTTTAACGGCTAGCTTGGGGGTGAAATACATTATCTATTAGTATCATTTTCCTTCTAAAATATCCATGTCGATTCGGGCTCAGAGTAGTGAGAATTCATAAATGTTGTATGCTTTTTTTTTAAATGTCGTGTTGTCAGGGTACCCGTGCTTGCTTAACTAGCGTTTAGATGGAGATGATTGGCTATAGTAGGTATGCTTTACGCTAAATTGCTTTTGAAAGTAATTACTAATACTACCAACGGCGAATAATATTATGAAACCCCTATAAATCAATAGTATGTAATCCTAGCTCAAATAAGCCACTTATATCGTCGAATTTCCTCCGAAACCCCTGTATTTTCCCCTACCCTGAGTTCTTAACATTATGTAATAATTTTCTGTCTTCTAACTGGCGCAA
>PEDP01001595.1:0-10042 GCA_002918395.1 Erysiphe pulchra
GAAAATATTATTTTATAAAATGATGTAATTAGTAAGGCTGTGCTGTAGCCTTACTCTTTATCGGTACGATATATAAAAATAAATATATATGTTGGAAATATATAATATATGTCGTCTAGTCTATGATGTCATCTAGGCTTTAGACTAGCTACCAATCAGGCTCTAGCCTGTTACAAAGTTGAAGTCTTTTCCAGATTTATTCTCTGTTATATCCACTATATTATTAAAGAAGGTAAATCCACCTTCTTGCTGAATAATTTCTGCATATTTAATCAGACTCTTTGAAGAGTCGGTATCTGGTTCAGTCAAAAATTTTCCAGTAACTTTGCCGAAAGTTACGATAATCCTTAGACGTCATCCCCATTGCCTGAGGAAGGGATGAACTTTCAGTCAGAGTTACATCCTCAGAGAGAGGTGTAATTTCTGTCTCGACTTGCTGACGAAATCGAAGCTTGAAGGCATAAGGCATCCCATGTATCTCCTGAGGCTATTGCCTTCCTTATGCATTCTCTCCGTTTTGGTGAAAATTTTTGCTTTTTGATTAAATCAACAGGAGCAAAGGTGTGATAACAGTAATTTTGCTCAAAAATGATATGTATTCCATCCTCATTGAAATACTTTCGATCGGATATATTCGCTTTGCAGTTTAATGTCATTGATTGTTTATTGGTGACCCAGTGTTTAGTACTTGCACGAAGAGCGTATTTTTTGCTTCGTCGTGCAAATGAACACATATATCGATCAGTCCATTCTATTTTCCTTGGTCTCTGACCGGAAGAAATAGGTTTCGTCGACAAAAATTTCATTATACAATAAATTAATTAGTAACAAAAAGATCGTTCCATACTGAGTGATTTGGAAGTCTTTTTTTTTTCGTGATACAGATATTTCCTTTCTAAAGATAACCAACTCAAGAAAACTTCTTCTTTTTCAAAAAAAAAAAAGTTCTCCTTAATTTCTAGACCATGGTTACTTGCGAACTCATTTTGAGAGGAACTGTTCTCGCACATGACTTGTAAGATTATGAATGTCAGAATTATTAGTATATAACGATGCCAAACTATTCAATGTATATCAGAGTCTTCAATTATCTAAGGATTATGGGAAATATGAAAATATGAAAATATTGTAGAATCAAAATGCTACGTATGAAGATAATCGTTAATTAAATTTTTAAAGTGAAAAAACAATCGAATGTTTGTTTTTAAATAAATAAATAAACAAACACATTATCGCGTTGGATGATCTCCATGGTTACAAAAAAAGTATCCCCAAAATAATGTCACCTGACTACTATCTATACACAAAGTTTTATTTCTATAATTATGCAAAGCTAATGATTAGCGCTAAGAGGGCACTAGAGCCACAGTTTGGATAGGCATTTAGTCTCTCTCATTTAGTAAATGATGAATCCTAATGAGATGACTCATGCGCTCACTTCGTAGAAATGAACGCTATTGAGAATAAGCTTCGGAGCCTGAGGCTTCGACCATAAGATCGTTTGTCTACTGATGAAAGAAACCAAATTTCTAAACTTAAAATTTGGGCTTATAAAATGGAAAAGAAAATAAATTGCAAGAGCAGTATTTAACGACTTGAGATTATTAATACTCTATTTGAATTTATAATCTGATATACAGACACCAGATATTTGGTAGGCTACTTGAGCACCAGAAGAACGAAGCACGGCGCCAATAGAGTGACGAGATGTTTTTTACTATCCATTGTTGGTAAGTAAATTTTAATTACTAGTAATTAAAATATAATCACCAACACTACTATGGTCTTTTCAGTGTACATTAATGATAAAAACATTGGATCAATGATTAATATCTAGTAATCGCGCTAATAAGCTCTGGATCTTTCGAGTGAAGCTCATTGAGAGTCATAGACGCAATTAAACACGTCTTAAGCCCTAGTCATCAGGTGGACTAATCGATATACCTAGTTCATATCGAAGCATAGTGAAGTGACCTTCGAGATTCGAGATTCGAGAAGGGGATTTTCCATATCTTCAACACCAGCTAGACGTGGCACAAACCCTCTTGAATCTGGGTAGAGTATACATCAAATAATCATATTCTCTTCTATACCTTTGCAAATAGAAGGTAAAGAAAATAGTTATTCAAAGTCGTCACATCTTTTTCCTTTCACCAGCTCCAGAGTGCAATCTAGAACCTTAGAACCATGCAACAACACCTTGTGGAATACAAAATTCCAGAATTTCACCACGTCACTTCCTAATTCATTGATATACGCATGTGCAAAAGTATATTTATCGATATGCGTCGAAGAATGTTTGGAAACGAAAGATTTCTGAACACGACACAATGCTCAACTAATTGATGTGGCGTACGCTCAAGATATACAACATATTAGGAGCTGAAACATCATTGTGTTTGAAACTAAATTTGTGATAGCAAATTAGATAACTATAATATGAATAGTTAATTTGATGAAAATTTGCATGGTGGTCAAAACGACGACGATGTGAAAAACATATAGAATTATGCTTAGGTATCACGCTTGGCAAAAGCGTGTTAAGTGGAGCACTTACTTACTGGAAATTGATGAAAATTGATGATTATACTCAAACCATACCCTAAAAGGAATGGCCAGTGCCGGATAACAAAACCCTAAAATTATATGATGGACTAGATTAGAGATTTTGATTTTGCTTTTGCTTTTTTTCTTAAAAAAAGATAACCTTTGGGTTTAAACTTAAACTTGGAAGAAAACGTGTTATACTCGGCGGTAACACGCTCATTAAATTTTTTGAATAAATCAAAAGAATATCCAATGCTCAGCCCCCTCTGGCTTCTATTAAGCTCTATATTTCTCATGCATATCTCCAATGAGATCTACAAGTTCATGAAGAGATACAAAAGCCCCATGCTTTCTTCACGATCCTGTGAAATTCATTCGGCTTCTGCAGCTTTCCCTTACCCAATCTCGGGAAGTAGATCCAAATGTGATCTTTCATTCTGTCCCACACACCCGCAATGAGGTCAAAGTCAAGACAAAATGCGGACCAGTTGATGGTGAGGATGAGCCTCACCTGAATCACTTGCATTGTGTGAAGCACGACATTCACAGAGACTCTATCCTGCATCACAGAAAGTCATGGATTTATAAAAACCACACTATCTTCCAATGAGAGCTACTTTCCTCTCAGAGAAAGAGGCATAGTTAATGACCCACATTCTTTGTTCTTGACAAGTAGATGCTAGCCCCCAATCCTGGAAAGGAAACTCAAATCATTGAACCTTTTCATTTTTTGTCGATTCGTCAATAACAAAGATGGTATCAATTTTTCAACAATCTTAATCTAACAGTTAACCCAGGAGTCTTTTAAGCTAGAGATTATAATACTGACCTTTCTAGTTACCCACCCTCTTTTATGCCGCCCTATGGTTCTCCGGGTTAAATCATATCAAATAAAGTCATCCAATCCACAAAATTCTGCTTAAGACGAGCGTTTTCCCATTCATTTTACCATCTGTTGGTCTCTAGAGAACAGGTGGAGCGAGTTCAAAGCAAGATAACACTTATATCTTGCTCAAGGAGACAATTCTGATTAATTTATCTTTGTGAAAATGCTAATTAGCTATTGGTTTTGAAGGTTTATTAATTGCCTAACTCACAAGAATAAATATGTTTAATAAAAGCCTAATATTAATAATGACTCTTGAGAAGGAGAGTGCTCTAGATAACGATGGTGGTAAAGAAAATTCCGATATGGTGGCATATTGGAGAACGTCCGATATTGAGTGTTTGAGCTGTTTTGCGTGCATCCCATCCGTTCGGGTTTTAAGATCTGGTTAGCTATGAGAATAGAAGGCATAGTTCGTAGACTAGAAGGGAGATACCCCTTGGGAAAGGCTCTGACCAACTAGACGACGTGAAGGTTGGCCCCTTCAACCTAATCCTTGAAAATTCCTAAATTATAAACCGATCTTGATTTTCAATTAAAAAGATTAATACTTCCTGACTTAAACGATATTCATGAGGTGCCATATCGTGGGTTGGATGAGAAATGATTCCAGGTTGAAATATAGCAGAGAGATTTTGAGCATTCATGCGGTTTTCATCGGCTTTGGAGGCAAATAAAGCAAGTAGATCTAGGAGATACAGAAGTAACTGTCGATTCAGAGGTGGCATCTCTGTAATCAACTGCTGGTACGTGGATATAGCTACCTCCGCATCAAAGGTATCATCGAGTAAAGATCCATCTTCTTCAGCTCTGGATTCTATAATATGTCCTTTCAGAGGGGCCCGAAAACGATCATACAAGTCTAATGGAACAATTGGTTCAGGTAGTTGGTTTAAATATCTTCGCAGCACATTGGCAGCATCGTGTACTGTATAGCCCTCCCAGTCTAAACCTTTTCCATATTTTTCAGGTGAATCAAATATGGTCTTTAACTCCTTAATCCGCTTCTCGGAGCCGCTTAAGCGGAATATCCCTTCCACATTTGTTGCTAGTAATTGATATTAGTTTACTTCTCTTAACTTTTAAATATTCTAAATTTACCTTTCGCTTTTAGATAAACTCCACACTTGGCCACGACAATAGGAACGTATCCATATACATTTTTCTTTCCTTCATCATTAACGAAAAATATTGAAACATTAGCATACGTTATACTCTTTCTAAGAGGAACACCAAATATTCCTGTTGATTGTTCGGCTATTTAAGGGAATATTAGCTTAACTCTTTAATTGTAGAGATGGTAATAACGACGGAATTCAAATTTCTGCGTTAGAGGCACAAAAATCATTTTCAATGCTTATAATATATTAAATTTACTTATTTTTTTAATTGAAGCGTTACGCCATACACTTGTATGGGTGACAGGGATAGAACAAGGTAACAAATCTAATCCCTCATCTTCATTAATAAACTACTTTCGCCAAGATGCGTATGTTTTATACTTCGTCAAAAGAAAAAAAAGGTTGCTTGTGGCTAATGACAGGTAGAGGAGCTTACCATTCTGATCTATGAAGGCCTTGTTTGCTTGATCTCTGAAGCTCTTCCACCAACTCTTCAACCCAGCTCTTGAAGGTGGAGACGCCGCATGAGCTTCATGATCCGGTGAAGTTAGTGATTCGAAATCTGGTTCAAATGTTGATGGTGCGCGAGATTCTGTTGACATTTTTGACTCAAATCAAGGTCAGTCGACAATGTAGCAGTTTTAAAATTTTCTTGCGATAAAAAAAGCGCAGTCGACTGAGAAACTTCCTATCTAATGCAAGCCAAGGAGCTTTAGGGCTAGATAATAAATCGCCAGAATTCTCCCCCTGAATATATCGTCTTTCCACGCTGGTTTTAGTAAATTGGAATCCGATGGCGAAAATGTTTTCAATGTTGTGAATTTTGTCAAAAATTAAATGCAATTATGTTTGCAAGGGCATTGCAGCCCAGGGTTGATGGAGCAATATAAAGAGTAAGGTTGTATATTAATGAGTTAAAAAATTGACCCTAATTTGTTTGAAGAGTGACCGGCTGAAAGTGAGAGATTCAGAAATCAGAATGGCAACAATGAGTGTAGAGTTTTGAGAGTGAATGGTGGTGTGTAGGAGTGAGGAAGGAGTCGATAAAAAGTCAAAGTACCATAGGAATGCGAGCGAGAGATCAAGTGGTGCTGATGTTGGTGGAGGACCGGACGGCCAAACAGACTAGCGCAGTGGCAAAGAGACTCAAAATGTTTAGAGTAGCTAAATTAGCTGTCGTACAGGGAAGGAGCTACAGAATCAATTGGTTTTAGTGGGGTCTAGGGCCTGGAGGTCGCGTGCAGTAAATATTTTATTTTGCACCACAGAATCGATAAAGTAATTAATGGTTTAGTCGAGAAATATTGGTATAGACTGTGTCTATATATTTTAGACTACGTTTTTGTCCACTTATATCAATCGATTTCTACTACAGGAACAAGGTAGGGGGTAACAATATGTTGTAGATTCCATTTTAGCACTAGATCAGTAAATTAGCTGTTTGCACTAGTCTCTTTCTTATCCTTGTCACAGACTTATCAAGCACACAACACATATCGAGACAATATTATTGTTAGTCGCTGACAGAAAAGAGGATCTTGAGAGTATTACGCAACCTATCAAGACAGCATTGGTCGTTACTTCTCCACTATTTTTGCTGCTCATTCGCCTTGATCGTAGCCTCTGTATAAGCTAATAGACATTCGTCTGCATATCTATGAGATGGAAGGGTCTGTAATTGTCTCAAAAAAGTGGCTATAAGCTAGATGCTTTTGGCTAATGATTGATCAGACTAACGTCATCTGAGCAAAAGGAGCTCCAGACACGCATGGAGCGAAAGCAAATGAAGGAGTTTATGGGAGTGAGTTGATACTTTTTTTTCTCATGCCTTCCCCCATGAACGCTAAACAATTTTCATTTTCTTCTATAAAATTTAAACTCTCACTTGCTTGAAAACGCCCTGTTTGAGACCATCTGGCAAGAGTTCAGCGGATATTGAGTGAGAATAGATATCGAAGAATATATATAATACTTCGTATTGAAAATTGATTGGTTACTAACACACTCTATCTCTATCACAGATGTTTTCCAATTTAGTTTCACACTGCTTTGACGCTTGTATTGATGATTTTACTACAAAATCACTCATTCAACGCGAGACAGGTTGTGTTAATCGATGTGTTCAAAAGTTCATGGCAGGTAGCGAGAGAATTGGACAGAGGTTTGGAGAACAGCAAGCACAGATGATGAGCAACCCGCCACCTGGACCATAATAGACAAAGCCCACTGCTGCTTCCTCTCTATCTCTTAAGTGGCGGTATTTCATATTATAATTAGAGCTCTAGAAATTTGAGGGTTTCCTCAAAAAAAGCAGCAATGAGAAAAATAGAGAAATTTTCGACCTTAAAAATTTAGAGGACTGGTAAATAGGACTTAAATATTTACGGAACACCGATGCAACCGATCGACTCTAAATTTTAGAAGAACTTAATCACAACTCGTCTTAACATCCGACTTGACAGGAGCCGGGATGAGAATAATTATGGCTCGCCAATTTAACTATCATTAAACTCATCGGTCAATACATATTTAATTCAATTTACCGAAGAGTTGTTGCTCACCACAAAAATTGTTCATCAATCTCCTCTCATCTAGATAAAGTGGCTATTAGTTTTTTTTCTTGACAGAGCTTACTCAATACAGGTTTGATACTTAACAGTGAAAAATAAAAAGATTGCTTGTAGCTTAATGCACAGCTACAGTCACTGGTCCAGTAAATTGAGCAGAACTGAGTCGATTTATTTACAGTTACTAAGCTCATAATAAAAGCTGCTAAAGTGATTAGGCTGTACTTTAGTTAAATCATCTGTGCAAAAAAAAGTGATAGCTCCCTGTTGCCACTCTATATACTCCTGCAGATACTAGCGAAAAAAATAAAGACCTTTACTTATTTTCAGTGCTAAACATTATCATTCTGAAATTTGTGAGTGCAGGAGGTATGAGATATTTGCATGCAAACTAACCAACAAGTCACATGTAAAGCAAACTAAATATAGTCAACTTACTTTAGCCTGTAATATATGTATACATCAAGCACTTCATAGCTTAAGAATTCTGGGCTTCAACTAGACTACAATAAGAAAATTAATAGCACCAACTTTAAATTCGTGTTTTAATGTGTAAGTTTCAATTCATATCTGCAGATGAAGTGTATAAAGATATTTGAGTAAAATCTCTTTTCTGCTCTTGTAATTTTTCTAATTCGGAACATATTCTTATCAGTCATCTTTCTGCAGTCTCGAGGCTTTGGATGAAATAAAGAAGGCTCAGGCCTAAATTTAATTCTTTAATTCCTACACAACTTTGTGTAGGATTCAAAATTCATGTCTAAGCCTTCCTAAGAACGTTTGCTTTCAAGCGAGCTGTTGAACACAACATATACGGCTTCGGAACTCCAGGATGAATGATATTTGGAAACACAAAATGCAAGGGAAATTTCTTTTATCTTGATTGTCCTGATGTCAGCAAAGATTTTGTATAAACGTCATGATAACCCGTAACTATTTACTATTCCATTTCTCAGTATTATTGATGAGATAGAGAAAACGGAACGGGGTTTTTCAGGCCGGTCTATTATTAGATTTAGCTACGTCATTAGCTCAAGATGAAGCTTGTATCAATTGGATTGTCAAGTGCACGAGCTACTTTAGAATGTCCAGTTCTTAAAAATACGTCAACGTGGATGAAATGAAAAAAAAATTCATCTACTACTGAAATAGCTTGAATGTCCAAATTTGCCTCTTGCGTAGAGATTTCATTCTTCTAAAAAGTACTATTAGAGAGGTTACACATTCTAGATTATCACTAGGGAGTACAGCGATGAAGTAAGTGGCGATCGGACCCTTTTGTCAGTTTCTCTAAATCCAAAGTGGTAGTGATGCCCTGTAGACCGAAGCATAGCTTTTGACACGTCAAAAAAATATTAGATTTGTATTAATTCCATAAGTCAATTGATGGTTTATTGTCTTTCATAGTGTTTCTCTCTACGTTGAAGCGCTGTAGCTCCATAGAATGAAAAATGATACACGGTAGATCACTCCTATATCTAGTAAAAATAAATCTTCCGATGCTCGTCAAATCTTTGCACTTTTCAAAGTCAAAAATTCGCAGTAGTTTCACAGTAGATTCTAGATTAACAGTAGATCCCTACCGTATATGGTAATTTTTGGTTTTTCGATGCCATTCTACTGTTAATGATTCACAGTAAATTAAGCTGGCATCTCGGGACCTGTGGAAACGGCCGCTCCCCAGCAAATTTTATGCACTAACTTCATGAACTTTAAATATATGATATTCATTAAAATCGCAATTTTTTAAGAATTAGTTTTGATTTCAAGGGCTCTTTAGAATATTTTTGCCTGTAGATAATCACAGAACTTCTTTTGCTTTTCTCAAGGCAATAGTTTCATTAACTCATCAGCTGTCATGTCTACTGATCCGATAAATTTCAAGATGATTGTATCTTGCTCGGCTTGAAGTCTTATGAACTGGTAATGAATGTCGACATGTTTTGTTAGGAGCTACGCCCTAGCCATAACTGATAACTGGGCTAGGATATAGCCCAGCTTAATAATAGATAGTTATGCTGGGGATATGCTCGACTAAGATTACTCATGCACTTGGGTATTAAAGATATGCAGGGGTGCATAGGGGTTATGCACGATAGTCCAGAATAGTGCAGGATAATGCAGTAAAACAGCAGCGAAAATAGAGTATTGCTTATAGGAAAAAGGGGCAGGCTAGCTAGCTAGCTATGAGACCATAAGTAGACTTTTGCTCTCGACTTCTTGGAGCTACATAGATAAAGTATAAACAGTATTTTAGCATCTGTCCGTCGAGCTAGGTCCGACACTTATAACTCTTCACTTGTTTGAACCGATAATGAAATTCAGGGTTGCGGGACAGCGCTATTGCTGCTTGATTGTCGCAATATATAGTTGTTGGGTTGTTCTGCAAATATCCTAATTCATCCAAAATGTTGCGAAGCCATATTGCATCTCTGCTTCGGCGGTGCTTAAAGCAACGGTTGGTTGTTTCTTTGACATGTGAGAGATGAGACTACTGTTAAAGTAGAAACAGTATCCACCAATAGACTTTCGATCGGTCGAGTTCCCTGCCCAGTCTGCATCAGTATAACCAAAAAGCTCAAACTTGTCATCTTCCCTGCCGGAGAATACAAGACTATTCGACATGGACCTTTAAGATAGCGCGGGAGCCGTTTTACTGCATTGAAATTACTGGAGTCAGAGTTGGAGGCGAATTGGGCAAGTTTGTGGACTGGAAATGTAGTGTCTAATCTAGTTACCGTAGCTGCATATTCCAAGCAGCTCATTAGTTTTTGGTAATCGTTGACTTTTTTTGGTGGTGCCTTATCAACTCGTGGGGTGAGTGTTGTAAATTATCGTTATCAACACTGCATCTTTAACAGTTGGAAAGTGCACGGACCTAGTTCAAAGATATTACTAAGCAGAATTCATGGATAACCTCA
>PEDP01001596.1:0-10038 GCA_002918395.1 Erysiphe pulchra
TAGACATCATCTGGCACAAGTTGTTCGAGCGCTGCTTTAATATTGTTATCGTCAATGAGTGCAGCAAAATGATTTTTCTCTGTTGGCTTAGGGTCTGAGTTAATGTTTAGTTCTGGAACTTTCCCAATTATGTATTTTCGTAAGTTTAAGCCAAATAAACACATTTTAAATAGTTTGCTCCACTTGGTATAAGTATTTTTATTAAGCTCGGGAGCATTCTTTATTCCTTTGAGGATTTGTGCAGTAGACATATTGAAAATTGTTATATAGAAAAATTAAAATAAGATAAAACATAAAAAAGTTTAATGTGAAGAGAGATACTGTAAGAGTAATATCCAAAAAGAATAATGTAGAAAAGTATCAATAAAATAGTACTAGGTCTGATTTTGTTGATGTAGTTGGTCTCATAATCTGTTGAAAGAAAAGTATATTTTCTAGGAATAGGAGAAGTAAAGTAAAGAATAATATCCTATAAATGTCTAAAAACGTTTTTGTTTAATTAGGAGAAAGAAAGATAATAATATACAAAGTTATATCTCCCTGTGAGTACCAGAGGCAACTTATGTTTGATAATAATCTATAGGTAATACAATTAATTGTAAACGATTCATAACTTTTGGTGTTGTTTTGTATTAAGAAACGAAACTATAGCATTTTGAAACGACATGGTCTAGTTGGGAAATACATGGCAAGGGCTAGGGTCTTGACGTTACTAGGCTCCTCCATTTTCAACAAACCACTGCTAGGTTTCTTTCTATTCGCCGTCACCCATATATTTTCGATGCGATTTTAAATAATTGAGAGCAATTTAAAGCTTCAACCAGTGCAGTCTTTTAATTAAAGTATCAGTAGTATATTATCTACTTTGCAAAGAACAGAAAACACAATGTTGTCCAACTTGGAGACCAAACTCCAATTAGTACATTGCTCGGTCTTCTTGGTGGAGAGATGGACCAAGGGTGTTGGTTTGACTTCTTAGAAGACATCGATGACTGCCTTAGCCGCCTTCTCTTTCAGCATAAAACATCGATTGTTCTACTGCGTCAATTTCGTAAAGTGAAAATGATGGACTATTCGTATAGTACAAATAGATTCGAGAAGCTTTTTCTTCTGATTGATGGGTGTACCAACAATATCATATTACTTAAAGTTGAGTATGCATTTCCCAGTCAAGAGGCAGAGGAAGACCAGATATGAGCTATTGATGCCTATGAAAAGCTCTATAGAAAAACAATATAGCTAAGCTTGGGGTAATTGTGACGAACCGAGCCATAGATATAGTTTTAACAAACTCTAGAAATACTCTATATGCATGACACATCAAGATGGCCCTAAAGTCATATCTCGTTGAAGTACTAAATGGCAATTCGACGAAAGATTTTATAGAGAATTTTATGAAAGTTTGGAATGCTCCAACAAGCGTTGAGTTTTCTGGTCGATAGAATAATTGTAGTACCATGTGGTTCATTTTCATTCCTAACGGTGAAAATATTCTCAAATAAATCGAGGATACGTGGCTTCCATATACGGATAGATTTGCCAATTGCCACATCAAAGTACACTTCATCTTGACTATTTGAAAGGTAGCAGGGCTGATGGCCCCCATCATGACATAATGATGTTTATATCAGATTCTAAGGGGAATTTATTCGCCGTAGTAAAGAGAATTCGTATCGCTTTAGACAAGCTAGCGGTAAACCTCGCACTGAATAATGCAGTGGTGATCGATGTTATCAACTCAACACATCGCCAACCATCACAGCATGAATCTTGAATCGCAATCATTGTTGAAGACTTTAATTCTACACCCTAATCGCCAACAAAATCCCTCGCCCCGTTGAGTTTAGTTTCTACAAGAGCACGTCATATGTGTGTTGGATATGGTCAGCCAAGGCACACTCATCGTACATGTGGTAGACGATTAGCTAAATTCAAAGGATGATTTAAGCTTTTTTAATGAGGGCGAACTTACTCGAGAATAATTTATATATGATGGATGGTTGAACAGGTAAATATGGTGGACTTTAGGATAGTATTTTGATTTGATTACAGCTGATGCTGATGTTTGTATTTACAACAGAAACGAATTGAAAGAGACCCCTGTAACAGTTGCTATACCAATGAGCCAGGGGAGTACAACTTCTGCTCCAATTAAAGGCACTCAAATTATGACATAATATTGAGAGCTGGTGCACGGGTAATTGCTGGGATTTTTGCCTTATAATTGGCTTATTTCGGCAGGGGGTACAGATTAGCAATTCCCAAACAAGATGACATAATGATCATTGTTTAGTTTACGTGTATTAATCACGTGATATGTGCTCACTAACTTGTTGGAATTTGGATGCAAATCCTGACACTAATGAAAACAAGGAAGGCAGCCCTGCTTCTGTTACAACACTCACTGATAGCTTTTTATAACTAAAAATCATTAGTAATGATAGACGAGCTACTAACTGAAAATATTAGAGCAGATACATCAGATGTAACTGATAGACTTAAAACGAGGTGAAATCAAGTTGCTGGAGGTATTTCTACTGATACCCGCAGATTATATGACCAAAAAATTAATAATCGGGGTAGTACAAGAGAACGACGGAAATGTAAGAATGTAGCTCCTGATAGTGAAATAGGCAGAGAAGCTACACTGCCAGCCACCACTTACCAGCTTACGGTGAAGGAGGCTTGTATTAAAGTACTGTTGGTAGACATAGTTTTGAATCTACAAAGGTATAAACGGTTTTGCCAAAATGTAGTAGAGTAATCAATACGATGAATTTGGGGAAAGTCGGTGGCATATAATTAATTTTAAATTTAGTCATAGTGAAAGAGTATTTATGCACACTGTTGCTTTTGATTATCAAACGTGAATGTTGTTTGAAAACTAAATCAGCTGATTTAACATGGAAATTCAAGGTTAACGGCCGTAAGATTTGTCCTGCCTCTTCATAAGGGAAAGCAAGAGTTGTGCTCTAAGCGAAAGCCCATAAATACTCTGGTGTCGCTTTAAACCATTAACTTGGGCTTTGTGATTGGGCGTCTGCGTGCAGTGTAGAATTTACCATTACCTATTCCGGCTAGCTTGGTATAGACAGGGGCATCATAACACTTACTTTCCCCCTCCCCGAGCTACAGCGAAGGGCGGGAAGTCCTACGGATAGCTAACACTCTGCATCTGACTTGGAGTAATCTCCAAGCCAACTTCGGATCTGCATAATTCTTCCACGTGATCTAAATCTCCAAGCCAAACAGCTCATCGCTTTACAATCAATCCTCAATTTTTAACACAAATCATAACAATAGACAATAATTTATTCCTCTGTTTAGTTTTCAGCCCATTAAGCTCGTAGTACTGGCCTGATTACAGCTTCAATTGAGGAATCCGAGATAGCTGAAGCTTAATTAATTTGTTGAACGTCGTTTTCACGTCGTTCTGAGATAGAATATAAAATAATTTGTTCGAGACTTTAACAAGTGTTGCCCACAATTCTTCCACCAGATTCCTATCTTTTAAGAGAGAAGAGTTAAGTTATTGGTTAAGCAGCACGACACTGCAAGTAATAATATTTAGGTTTCAGATCAAAGTTAACTGAAGGTAAACAAATCTTACAAGGGTTTCAATCGAAGCTAAAACTCGATAGAACAATAAAGAGTTTAGTTGAATATATACACGATAGAACATTATCAAATCTGATTGGATGGTTGGTTGGCTCAACACGCTGCTACCCATAGATGTGGGTCTCCCAAAACAGTAGACCTTTAATTTAGGAACGCGAAAAGCATCAAGGTTAAGGTGCTCTTCATACCCCTATGCTGATGAAAAGCGCGTATCCATGTAGTCAGGGGTCTATTGTCACCCTGACAACGTATATAAGGCGCAGCCCGTAACATCCACGCAAGAATTGAGCAAATATATAGCTTCATATTATCCGCTCAAGCGCTGTTCATTCCTTAAATAATTTCTTACAAGATTTTCATGACACCATAAGTTTTTGAATACAGCATTTGAAAAGCGAAATCAGTTAACTTTGTGCGGGTGTAGGGATAGGAAACAAAATATTTTGGTTGTCAGATCAGAGATTTGTGTATTGCTGTCCCTGGCCCGATAGGAAGTACGACAAGGGGGTGAGGTGGGGCTCTGACTATCCGAACAAGAAACCAAAAAGCTGATTGGATACTTCCCGTCCTCATGGCTAAACCTATTTAGGAGTCATACAGGGTAAATCTGTAAATCTCCGAGTTGTCTAAAAGTTTTTTATAATTCACAACTAAAACTCCGACCGAATTAGGATCCTTGTAAAAATTTAGAGTAGAATTCAAACAGATGGCTTGCCAAGTTATTATCCAGATTAGAATGGGGATCATGAGCCTGTGTGATTGCCGTCAAAAGGGGTTCTCATCAAGTACAAGTGTACAAAGTCTTTCGTCTTTCATTCGGCAATAACCGCATGTGTTGTATCTAACCAATAAAATATCATTGCTTTGACCATAGCGAAGCTAAACTAGCGTCTTTAAGAAAAACAAATTAGCAATCATCTCCACAACAACGACGCTCTCTAAGAGAAGCAAAACCATTAATTATGCAATTATGTTTAGAAGTTTGTTACCCTTGTTGCAAGTTGATTGGTCCCAAAAAAAAGTTCAAACCAATAACGTGACCTGGCGCGTAATTGCAGATATGCGATTTCCTAACGGAGCTAACAGACAGAAGACAGACACCTTGATCCTAGCAATAAGACAAGGAGGCAGGATTATGATATGAATATCTGATATCTGCCGATAGCGCGGAAATGCAATTGGACGCGACCAGCCACAGCTAAACTCCTTGGGAGATGGGGAAAATTTTTATCCGAAATGGCAATTCCTAATGCTGTAATTGACATACGAGTATTGAAATAAGTCCTAATGTTTCATTTACTTTATGGGGTTTTAACATCTATTCCGTAATTGATCTGAGGCGCAAGAATAGAGCAAGGGTTCAATTTAAGCTGCGTTATGTCGAAATATATGCTAACACTTGCCTTTCTAGCTTATTTACGCAGCTAATTTAAATTGGCTGTCTCAAAGTTTATGTATCAAGCATTAGATCTAACATCAGCTGCAAGGGCTATAATCTTGGGTTTTTCTCACCGTTGCCTGAAATCCCTGTCTGATACGCGTCGCCATTGACGCGTAATCATTAGTTGTATGAATGAGTGACTATTGTCCTCTCGAACTAATCGCGAGATCCTTATCTATCTATGACAGAAATCACAACTTGAACCTGTCACTGGTCTACACAATAACATTAATGCTGAATAATTTGACCGTTATAGTCGCTGGAAAATCCCTAACTCCATTATACATTATAAATACCGGACGGCCTTAATGGCAGCTTATGAGCTTGATTCTTACAACGAGGCTTCATTCGGGTTAATGAAACGTATGTTATCAAGTTGCAATTGACTCGCATAGAAAGATAACAAAAGATTCTTTTAGTCAAAATTCTTTATACCTTTGATGTTGAAAACAAGATAAATCACTTAGCTCGATGGCCTGATGTTCTCTCTATACGAAAATTTATGATTAATGAAACGACTACGATTGGAGTTGTTGAACTCCAGACTTGTCTTCGGGCAATCTTAAAAGCTAGTCCAGAGCTTATCTCAAATACACTACAAGACTATACAGTATATGCTCATGATTTTTCTGAGTGTGATTATCCTCTCGTTGGACAAGGATTGTTATCAAAATCTCTAAAATTATCTTCTCCATCTTTGAAACAAAATTCTCATCAGCCCCATCAGTTATTGACTGGCCGGATTTCCAATGAAATTAACTGTATATTCACGACCGGTGTCAAAGAGACCTTAGAGGTAAAGATGAGGCTAGTACCAATGCCTATCTATGAAAGGAGACAAACAGACTGGACGTGCAAATGTAAACAATCATTCTACCCTGCGACAAATTTATTAGAATCTGTCGAATGGAATACAATGGTGCCAAAAGTCTCAAATTCTAAAGCGAATGATACGTTGCCTATAAGCTTCATGGAATTTCAACATGGCATTGAGAGTAATATAAAGATGAATAGCCATACAATCACTCCTAAACTACAAAATCAGCAGCGATCAACCCTATTTCATGATGGAACAACAGAAGATTCTGGGAATGAAAGTACAGAAACCTTGACTATCACGAGGAAATCAGCAAAATCTTCTAAGACCTCATCAAAAAGAGTAAGGTCGAATATATCTAGAGCTTCTTTGGCTGAAGGATGTGCTTCTAGTTATGAAGAAGGAACAGAAGGTGAAGAGGCAATGGCCCCTAAGAAAAGAGCGAAAGTACAGAAAATTCAAAGAAATATTAAATCGACTTTTGGACAAAAATTAGACTCGTTCAAAGATGCTGCGGAAACTTCTGGCTCCCTACGATTATTTCGGCCAGCTTCAACGATAAATAACCATAATAATCTAGCTAATGGTATCCTGGAAGATACAATACGAGTTACAACACCAATTCCATATCTATCTGAGGAACAAGATAATGTAAATCCTAAGCCACACTTAAAATTGAAACTCCGTAGGGATTCTAATTTACCTTATGACTCATCAAGATCAATTGAGAAGAGGGATGATTTATTACATTATTCGACGGAATCTATGGATGCATCCCCAGAGAGAAATCGAAGCCCTTTCGACACAGACACTCCACCTGGGATGACATCATCTCCACCTATGTTAAAGATACGTAGCTCTGCTCGTATTCGATCCAGCCCACCCTGTCCATCCAGTCCCTGCCTGCCTCAATTACCAACATTAGACAGTAGATTTCTGGCGGAATCCTTTGAAAAACTACCCACTGAAATTGATGCAACGGTTTTTGGAGGAAAGAATTCAGAAAGCGAGGTGAAGAAGGATAAGAAATCCCAAAAAAAACGACATTCTTTAAATACAGAAGTTTCCCTAAAACATGGGAAGAGAGAGTTTATAATCGAGGAAGAGTGTCCAGGACCCATGGATCAACTTCCCACCAAGATGCCAATCTTTCACCAACAAACTCGTGCTAGATGCGCGACTTCACGAAATAAAAATATTATGTCAGATGATGCACATGCACCCTCACTTAGGCGAAAAAGTCGAACCCCATCTTGCAAGTCAAAGCCGAAAATTCAGCCCATAAAGCCTGTTGTCGAAGATACAGCGGAACGATCTCAATCAGATAAAGGTCACATTACATCGACAAATACACGGCATGCATCACAAGCCTTAGTTCCCCTAATCTCTAAGAATTCATCAAGTCGACCAGAAATTCCAGCAAGTGATCCGGTACTGCCTCAAAATAATCGTCTCTATCCGCAAAATATATCTGGAACTTTGAACTTAGTTGAGGCTCAAAGAATTAAAAATTTATCATTGATGCCATCAAGTACTTTGCACCCCCCTTCTATTGGGCAGAATAATACAATCACTAGTCAATCAAATACAAAAAAGGAAATGATAAAGCAAAAACTCGAAATTGCTATTGCTAATGGTGAAATGCCTCCTTTTTGTTGCAACTGTGGTGCAATTGAAACTCCAACCTGGAGAAAAGCTTGGTCTAAGGAGATGAAAGGTGAACCAGGTTATTATGAGTATTCTGATGAACCAGGTCGTGTAACTGCGATTATCATCTTAACACGTGATTCAGAAGGAAAACCTACATCCTATAACCTTGTCAAGAAGTATCTAGGAAAGGATGAAAACCAAGATGACTACAATGACTACTTGCTTTGTAACCGTAAGTTCCTTCCAATTCTTAATTTTAAGAGATTGATAACTGAATCTTTCAGCATGTGGAATATGGATGTCGAAGTATAAGACCTCTCGACCCGAGGAGCGATGGGAAAGTAATTCAGAAAGAGCAAGTAAAGCTGAACCTAAAAAGAGGCCAACGCAACGAGTTTCAAGGCCAAAGAAAACACAAAACTCTTTACTTCCAACTCCAGTGTCAGAAGCCAGTTATTTTCCCTCAGATGCTCCTAGCATGCTAAATGATGCAATAGAATGCACGGAAAAAATATCACCTGAGGATCTAAATAAGATATCAGCATCATCGTTAATGGAAAATAAACCTCAATCCATCAGATTTCTCGAGAATTTAGCAAGCAAATCATCAAATGGTAGCTCTAAAGCAATACCCGCGACAATTCAATCTAGTCCTGTGCGATCAATAGGTACTCGCCAAACTCCAATCGAGCTCGAAGACGATCTAGGAAATACACGGCGCCTACTTTTCCCATCTCCACAAAAAGATGAGGTTTCAAAAATTCTGACAGAAACTATTACAAATAGCGGGACAAAAATTAAAAAACTCTCTGATAATGATGAAACCCAGTGTATGACGAACGAAAAGGAAAACTTGACGCCAATACACGCAGTAGAGCAAAGTATTGACGCCCGGATATTACAGCTTTTTGGCGAAGAATTGTCAAAGGAAGATAACCAACGCCCTAAAACTCCAACTCAAAATTCTATGGCAGTTACTACTGAAGATCTATTCAAAACACCTACTCGCTCTTCTCCGACTTCTCGAATGATTACTCGCAGCATGTCCAAGTCTGCACGCTCGAATAAATCTTCAAGAAAAATCCTAGAATTATGTCGAACACCCTCCAGTGTTAGGCAGCGCCAGCCACCTAAATTGGATGATGCATTTGAATCTCCCTTTACTGCAACGCTAAGTCAGTTGATTTCAGATGCTAAGAAAACTAATTCATCAGCGTCAAATTTTGATTTTACAAATCTTTCAACTTTTTCTGAGGTGGCTGGGGCTAATTTAGACATGAATATCGACTTTTCGATGGACGATTTTTTTTCTACTGATATGCTTAATTCAAATACGTGTCCTAATGATTTCGGAGAACTAGAATTTAACGCCAACTCGCTGGAAAGCATTACAGCTGATCTAACCTGGCAAGACCTTGATTGTTTTAACTATGATCACCCAGATAGAGTGTCGATAAGCACTGTTGTTAGGCCGGACCCTTCAACAGAATCAAAAGAGAAAAAAAAATTGGAAAGTAGAGAAGAAGGTGCTGCTGCTATCGCTATTAATTAATTAATGAATATAAAGTTTATTACTCAAATAAGATTTTATTGCAACTCCACTGATTAGTTGATTTTGTGGATTTCATTTTCAAAAGTTTGTATAGCGGTTGAAGAGAGAGTTTACTAGCTGGGAAACCAAAAGTTTTTTTCATCCTTATGTATTATTTTGGGTTTTTTTTTTCATGAATGGATCATGTAGTCGCGTTTCAAAAAGAGACGAAAAATTATCAGTAACTCAATTTTTTTGTTTAGCAATTTTGAAGAACTCTACGTTTTCTTAGGATATCCATTTGGGAATTAAGTAAAAAGAGTACATGCTATCAATTTATAGTTCCTCATCTTTATCCGTGGACCTCTTATTTTTATTTAATTAGGCGGCTTTTGACCATCCTAAGCTTTAAATACGTCCCTCAATGCACCTCTCTAAATCCACTTCAACGTAATGCCAAAGTTTTAAACTAATTTTTAGTGCATCCTGTCTCTACATGTGATTATGGATACCACATATTCTCGCACACTACACTCTCCCACAACATATTTGAAGCCAAGAAAAAATGATCAGAAATATAATCATCACTGAAAGATCAAAAATTACAAAGATGAGAAAAAGAAAGAAAAGAAGAAAAAAAAAAGGTGGGGGGGGGGGTTGTGACTACAAACTCGGATTCTAAAATGACTTGATTATTTTCTTTTGAACTACCTGAAGGAGAAAGAAATCTTTGAAGCAAAGGTGACGAACGGGCTCTGTATTAATATTTTTTTTTCTTTTTTTTCCCAATTTAGATGTAATTTATTTGCCATCTTTGATATCATATCAGAATTAATATTGGGGGAATCGCAGCTATACTTATTTTATCCCAAACAAGAAAAAGACTGGATAGTTTTATATACACACATAATAGCACAAAAAGAAAGAGCCTAATAATTTCTTATCCCCCACCTACCTACCTACCTACCATCGTTCCTTCTG
>PEDP01001597.1:0-10037 GCA_002918395.1 Erysiphe pulchra
TCGGTCGCTACATCATGTCTTCACTCCTTTCTGAAGTAGGCATGATGGAGAGATCGAAGCAAGCGACAGCTTGCCGCAGCACTGGGGGCGCCGAGACCGAAGGTCTCGGCGCTCACAGTGCGGAGGCATGCTGTCGCTTGCTTCGGTCTCTCCATCATGCCCAACGTGGCTTCTACACTATATTGTAACTACACAACACCACAATGACTAACACCACCCCCTAGGCTCCTCGGTGTCCGAGGAGCAGGCCAAATTCTCGTATTCAATAATGCAAAAATATATCCTTGGAGTTAAATGTTGCCCATCGCACCCACCTATCCCCTCCCAGCCGCAATCTTTGGCTAGGGAGCACCTGCTACAAGCTTTTGAAGTATAGGCAAACTCTGTTAATCTCCACCATCTATCTCCTGCATATGCTGATAGTTGGAAAGACAGAACCTCTCGTCCAGCCTGCTGTGAATATAGATTTGGAATGTAGCGTATTATCCTCTTTTGAGAGACATATAAGGAAGGGTCTGGGATAGTTCCTAGTCACTGGAGGTTTCAGAGTGGTATTGGCCTTTAAATTTGTAGTTGAACGTTTTTGAAAGGTTTTGAATTAATAGCTTTCAGTTGAAAGCGACGAAGCTAGTTTAGACTGAAGTAGGGACGATTACACAATACAGCGGATAAGCAAAGTTTAGTCCCTCAGTCGATCAATCCCATATATTAATTAGAGAAAAGCCCCATGTGAGGAACCACCCGCTAGTTTTGAATTATTCCATTATGTGACTTGTTAATCTGCAGTAGCTTTTCGTGCACTTGATCAATGGAACGACGAAGTTCCTTATTCAGAGGGTTGACTAACATCAGGAAATTAAAGACGAGATTAATGGTCCGTTTGACCCAAAAGGTCGAGTCAATCAAGCTGGTAAAAGTCTCCTTACTAATGCTATAATAATAACTCTCATCTGCGGTATCATAAAAAATTAAGTCTTCTTCCCACCGTAAGAATATCACTTGTTTACAGAAAATAGACAGCAAGTCCCAAATTCTAGCTTACAAATCCTACAACCTCTTTTGCGTATTAGAGTTCTTTAATTATCATCACTCACATTTGCTTGTTACTTATAGTATATGCTTCAGTGAACTGATTTCGGGCGATCTTATCATGAGTCATCGATTAGCATGCGACTTTGTAGTTGTCGAGCCTATAATAGATCTTTTCAGTTCTTCTACGTTATATTTAGAGACTTGACGCGTTTCGAGTACCAATTATTGAATATAAACGTTTGATCTAATTTTTAGGTAGATTCCTCATCTTAAAAGCCTTTCTGGCAATCGGCCTGAATGTATCTGGAATCAATCATGCAACCGCTTTTAGGTCGTATATGATATCGGACGATTCCTAGTGCTTTAGGAACAAGCCTGATCGACAGCTTAATTATCTCGTTACAAGAATAGACCATTTTGAGTAATTACAATACTAAAACGACATAATACTATCCGCTTAAAAGCCCAAGAGTTATTGGAAGTATACGCCTGATTTTTTATGCTGATGGAAACAGTACAGCAGCAAAAAGTTGTTGGCTTCTCAAAGCATTAGGCATAAGCTCAGCATTAATGAAATTGATAAAGCTGAATTAATTCACGACCGAGTAGCAAGATCAATTACTCCCCTCGATCTAGGGATTAATTGAACATTTTTCATGCTCAATTGCTTGGTCTTACTATTGGCCGTAGCATTCCTTTTTGTTCGAGGAATCTGATAACGAAGTACGACACCATGTTCACTTCCTCACATGAGAATCTATCTTAGATTCTCAATGCTATAGTGATTCATTTTGTTTACTGGCCGCGTCTTTTGTCTCAGATGGTTGATGATGTCTATCTAAAAGTACTTGAGAAGGGAAGAGAAAAGTCTATGATCACTTATTGCCCTGAACATCCTTAAAAACTATTCACAGGGCATTGAATCCTTAAAAGAGGATTTCTCGAAGATTAACTGATATGAGTGTACTTTCAGTTCTTTTTGACAAAAACTGATCGTCTCCAATATAGCGTTGTGGAGCACTGACTGTATGGATTTTATAAATTTAGTGCAGAGGTTTCCCGAGGCCAGGTCAATCCTTTCATCAATGGCTTGACGTGAGCAGAATAAAGACGTGACTATGACAATTCGAACACTTTGACTAGGTTCATACTGTTTATAAATAGTACAAGCTATTCGGACATTAGGAATTATTTTATTTTGGACAAGCTTGTTGCAGGAGCCAGTGAGCTTATAATCGGCTTGCAATCATCTCTAAAGCGATTGTAAGTCAAGCGCTTCGCTCACATACCGAGTCAGCTAGCAATTAAGAAATTTATTGAGTCCATGTGCATTCTATTACGAGGAATTACAGCTAAACGTGGCGTATAATTGTAACTTGATGAGAAGCTAGGGTAAATTGGTGACAGTGGAGAAAAAGTGATAAGAGACACGTTGATTCATATAAAAGACAAAGTTTAGAGCACTATTTCAAGGATTGTGGATCTAATCCCAAATCATATATACACGCTGGTTTGTTTCAAGTTTGATTTTGGCCAACCACTAAGTATTATTATTGCTCACACCCACATTCTCAAGACACGATTTAACTGTTAATGTAGAGCATAGATGGCGCTCGATCGTACTAAGCTCAACTTTCATATAGAAGGAAAACGTTATTTGGAGAACTCGAGGTCTATATTAGCATTCTTTAGTGGATATACTCCGAACTGTCAAGTAGGTGGCCTCTATTATTCCTCGACTTCTTCCAATCGATAAAAATAGAGAAAGAACCTCGATGATCCTCTAATGTTTTTCAATTGTACTTTAATAAGTTTGATAATTCAATTAATAACACAATCGCTGGAGCAAATTGCTTGAAACAAGAGTGTGGTCACTGGCGGTTGATTGCAAGTCGATTACAAGTTGAAATAAATCCAGATAACCACTTAATCAAATAGCAAGTTTTTGGTAATAATAAATTTCGAGATTTACAAATGGCCCATAATATTGATGGGTTTGGTGATGGTGAAAAATTCAAGGGTTGAGCTAACTATAATACCCCTGTCAAAATACCATTTTTGATTAGCCTTCTATAAATAATTATTCTTGCTTTGTTCACATTCCTAACGCCGAAGGACTAAAGATTCCTGTATCAAGTAGTCTGACTATTTAGTTAGAGTGCTTTCTTTCATACGAAGTTACAAAATAGCACACTCTAATTCTGTACTTTGAAGTTATTCCTATTTAGAAATGCCGAACTTCTTTATTTTCCATTCATCACAATCCATCAAATACATACGAAAAAATATTAACATTCCCCAGGATGCATGTAAAATGACAGGACTCAGTTACATTCTAGATATTCTAAATTAATAAATCTGTAGAAGTTTGAGTACAGCCATCACTGCTTGCACCCTAATATTTTGTTTTTGACGACTGAATTAAAATTTGAAAAATACATTGCGTCGGTATTTTTCTCAGCCTCAACTTTTCCACGGCAACATATGAAACAACTTACACAAGCTGCTATCTGGTCAAATGAGAAGGATCGATTTTGAGTTTTCCTTGCACGAAAAATTCTCTCCGTTGTCATGGGAGGTTGAAATTTTTTCAATGTGATCAAGCTGCTTCCCTCTACGTTGGCAAGTGGGGATACTCAATATTTCGAAGGGAAGAGGTGAGAAGAGATGAAGTAAGTCTTTTTCACGCTGGTAAAAAACTACAAAATTAGCAAATGACTTGGAGTACTATCACCGTACTTCATACTGCTATAAACTCCGATGTCGATTCGGATTGAGCGTAGGGATTAGACTATAGCAGGAATATATGACGCTAAATTTCTTCACCGTCTTTTGGAATTTTTAAGGACAATAATAGAATGCAATTTGCAATTTTGGTTTCACTGTATTTTCTCTACCAAACTGGCATTAATTATGACATAATCTCGGAATTTTGTTCCATCATTAAAAAGACAAAAGAGTTCCTGTAGCTGTTTAGATCAATTAAAAGTAAGTGAAGATTACAAGATTCTCTGGAGTGACTGTGTAAATAAAGAGATAATGCGGGAATGATGTTAGGATGGAAGTTTAGCAGCATAACGACAAGCAGGGTTTATTTATTATGTAAGGCGTTAGCGCGGAACAATGTAGCTCCTTTATCTCATTTCTTAGACTGGGTAGGCAAGAATGAACGATCCTACCAGTAGCAATTAAGAAGCCACTATTGTGATCACACCGTGTATACCGACAATAGCAGTGATAATTCAATGCAAAACATGACATTTAGTTCTAGGAAATTTAGCAGCGTCGAAGAAACCCCGGAAAGCGACATTAAGATCTACTGTTCAGTTTCGACATATACCAATCCATCCTGGAGTTCGAGCCATGAAAGCATTATCTGCAAGTATTTGAAGGATACATCTTGATGATTCCTATTTAGTTCCAATTATCGATTGTGAAACTTGCTTACTGTCTAGAGTAAAAGCAATGATATTAAAGTAATCTTAAAGGCCCTGAGAAGTTTGTATTCAAGGCAAATCTCAGCTCATGGCTGTTGCATAATGGGATATTATGGAAACAGAAGAATCAATTGACGGTAACGAGTCCTTTAGTCATTTTACTACGAGGCAGAGACTTTTCATGTAGCGTATCTCGTGGAAATTAAAGGGAATCAATCACGAGAAGTAGCAGGATGTAAGCCTCGTTTAATCAGAATGAAATCTTTTGAGGCAAGAAAAAGTAAATATTTTAGACAAATGGGGAAAAAAAGATTAGTATTTCTGCAGACAAATAGTTGGGAGCCTTGGTATGGTTTGTCTTTCTTCTTCTTCTTCTCCAGAATCGTCTGCAAAGAATGGAGCTGCAGAATGTCTAGAAATTTGTTTGTAAAGGCAGCAAGATGTCTTAGACTTGATACGAGGCTCCCAGAATTCTTTTGGTCATGGATGCGAACAAGGGTGATTTATGTCATAAAACAGAATATCCTTCAAGAAGATTGGCTACCATATTGCTTAAAAGAAAGCAGCTGGTCCATTACATAAAACCTAAGGTATTGCATATTCTAGAAACCAGGTAATATCTGAATGCCCAAATATACAAAAGCGATGAATAGTGATCTTAAAGTATTATATACCTATATGTTCTATGACACAAGGCAATTTAGAGGATTTACTGGACTTCTTATGCGGATACTCCCGTCTTATAGCCCAAACTTAAGGAAGAATACTGGGGTGTATCTTGCAAATAGGGGGTAACCGTGGTTTTAACCCCAACTAAGACTGGTGCTAATATACCCTTGTTTTCAAAACACATTTCATATTTTGAACTGAAATAAATGCACAGTCAAACGTGTCGGACATATCACTTGCTTGGTCCCAACCGTTTTCTTGACATCTGCTTGGCTCCAAAGTGATCTAGGATTTTAATAAAGAAGAACAATTCAAGTTCTCTCGTTGTAGCAAGGTCAGCGTTACTTCTCATATGAAAAAATACATCTTACAAAGACTTATAAAAGCTAGCTCCATGTGCGTACGTGTATATATACAAATCTTTACACTTGAGGATGTGAAACTGAAATAAGATGATGATTAAAATATGTTTTTAGAATAGATCTTGAAAATTACACGCTGGAAGATATTTTATTCTTTAGCTAAATCAGTGATAAAAATGTCTTTAGTTTCTGAAAACTCTTTTGCTTCTGTCTGCGATAAGCGACAGATAAAAATGTAACATATCTATCACATTTAAATTTTGAGAAAAAAATTCTGCAACTCTGGGTAAACAAAGTCAACACACCAGCATTATGAGAAGAGTAGATATCCGTTCCCTCCAGTATCTTTCAATTCAAGCATTTTTCATTCACCAACACTGAATGACGGCGCTCAATCAGTAACGCTTTTTCCTGGAGCAATGGTATCATATCGCCATGCTCTCCAAAGTTGAGAACTAAACGTGTCAAAAAGCGGATAGTGGCGATATTGATTTAACTAATCACCACTAAAACGGGAACTAGCAATACTACGGAAAATAATATTGGCGATTTCCCCATGACCAAGAAATGGGTATCTCGGATAGCCTGAAGATAACTTATACGTTTGGAAAACACGTTACGATCAAATAAAAACACCGGTTTTGTCTTCGGAAGACACGGCAATTTGCACTAGCCGCTAACATGCACCTCTTCATCTGGTGAAAAAAAAAAATCTATGATTCGCTGTTCGGGTGAGATCACTATCTGCTTGTTATCATCTTTATATGGGAAGATTAAAAAATGGACACCATGTTATGCAACTGAATACTTAATCTAACATCGGAATCGAATGTGGCACCAGTTCTTTTGGACAGCGAAAAAGGCAAAATTCATCTACAAGATTGTTGAAGGTTGCATCAAGAAATGAGAAATCTTATTGCCATGATGTGGCCAGGTTGAGCAATCAAAACAACGGAAGAGGAATGTGACTTAATAAATGATGATCAAAGCACAGCATTACAATATTAGGAATTGCATCGCAGATAACACTGTCAGCTATTCGCCTTGCTTAGAAATTATCCTGCAATAAATAATAAGCGTGTCTGCACCGCGCTGCACACTCGTACTTGGCTTACTTACTATATTTCCGGCCGAACATTCATCCGTGGGCAAATTCTAGATGTGATCGATCCAATTACGTATGCCTCGGCATTGGCTAGACAGAATATGAGTAAGCAACCAAATCCAACCCCATATTTATTTTATTTTTCTGATGGAGTAGACAACATATACAAATTAGGCCTCACAGTGTATTTCGAATTTAGTCAGAAGATTCCAAATTTGCCTCCAGGAAGCACAGACCCCCCATGACAGGGGCCGATCGACAGCATCAAGAGGACCTGATCTTGGAATAAAACAGTCGACAACTTCTTCCGATGGCTAATCAGTAGTCAAGCCTCTAGACCCCTTCTTCTCCCACCTCCTATACCCTTCTAAGCCGGCTACCGCAGTCTCTTATCCCTCCTCCCTTAAATCATCTATCCATGGCGCCTATGTCTAAAGACGCTAAATGGCTTGCTCGGTGCCGCTCAAATATAATAATTAATGCGCTGCTGTACTTTCTTCTCCTTCTCACTTGCAAGCCAGGTCTTTAAATATCCGGAAGAGAGCAAATCGATGGCATCTTTCTTCCCCCATCTAACATCAACTGACATTGCGCCAACATCACGTGCCATTCTCTCTGTTTACAGGAATGCCTTCTCCGAGCAACTTTCGTCTGGCACCATCCGTCCCACTGTCCTTCCATATCTTTTATATACTACACTCATACTGATTGTATACTTATCTTTACCACATAAGAAATATCCTGTAATTTATGCCTCCCGATGGTTAATCCTAGCATTTGTGAATTGGCTTCAATGGCAGACGCTTTGGAAAACTTCAAGTTCCAGCTATTGTATCGGCTATGTTGTAGGCTTATCAATATCATGGATCATAGTTTGGAGTTGGGCTCTTTTAGTATTTATGAAGCCTCAGTGGGATGCTAAGAGAGTTCAGAGAATTAAAATACAAACGAATGAGACCCAGTCGGCTGCAATAATAATTCCAGATTTTTCAAAAATTCAAAAAGATGAAGGAAATGTAAGACAACGAAAGCATGTCAATGAAGACTCGCATGTCCAAGATAGAGCCGTCATTAAGACCAACTCGAGCCAGACTTGTTATAAATACTTTTGGCAGCCATACCCAGACACTCCATTAGAAAGATTAGCATGGGCAACTGATTTAGTCATTAACTACCGAGGTCCTGGTTGGAACTGGGCTATCTCACCTCTTCCACCTCTTCCACCAGACATAATCATGCAGTTAGGAGAACCAATTCCTGCTGAGTCATATTCTAGCGTTTCATCTGTAGGACTTAGACGTTTTGATACTCGGCGTGAGCTTTGCAAATCTCGGTTACCAAGGCTTGTGTTTGGCTACTTTCTTTTAGATTTTTTAAAAGTTATCATGATGAGCGATCCATATTACAAATTTGGCCCTACAACTTATGCTCTCCCGGCACATCTAAGAATTTTATCTCCATTTGCGATACATATGTATCGTCAAAGCCTTAGCTCAGGTACTATTATTGCTGGCATCGCTATCGCAAACTACTTACCTCCTTTAATAATCTCAGTGATTTGTGGACCTAGAATATTTGGCTTGCGTGCGGAGGCATGGTATTATCCTTCTATGTGGGGGCCTTTCTCAAATCTATGTTATAAAGGACTTGGTGGTTTATGGGGAAATTATTGGCATCAGATATTTCGTCAGGGATTTACGGCACCAACAAACTATCTTCTTCGGAATGGCTATATGAAAGCTAAATCTCCAATTGCAATGCTTGCTGGACTAGGATTGGCGTTTGGTATTTCTGGATTTGTACACTGGGCCGGCAGTGTAACTATTTATGCAAAGACTTATCCATCACATCTGATATTATTTTTCACTCTGCAAGGCATAGGTATTTTGATACAGAGTGCTTTCTGTGCTATATTCAGATCGTCTTTAAAGGCATTTTCCAAAAATGTCAGATATACTAGTAATCTTGCATATAGCTTGTTCTGGCTTTACTCAACAGGTTGGATTTTGGCAGATGATTTTGCTCGAGGTGGACTTTGGCTTTGGGAGCCGGTTCCATTTAGTCCTTTACGAGGTCTTGGCTTTGGTGAGCCAGATGCGGGATGGTGGTGTTGGGAGCATCTTGGAATTGGGTGGTTTAGTGGAAAACACTGGTGGGAAAGTGGTATCGCATTGTAGCAGCTAGGATATGTTATGAAATTTAAGCAAGCAAGAGGACTGGCTCCTGACTCCTTTTTCTATTTTTATACCCCTTTGAAGTGAAGAATTTTTTGGTTCAAGCAGATATAGATAGAGTTAATCTGCGCTCATAATTTCTGACTTAAAGTTCATAGGCGCCTTTAGATGCCTTCTACCTGTATGAATACTTTGATATTTTATTTAAGTACTAGATAATGCTAGTAGAAAACCTCAAGATATTTCTGAATAATCTAAAATAAAAAAAAGATACCATATGATTCTCGAGTCCTTTCCACGTAAGTCTCAGAGTTTCCTCATCCAGCCTTTTTATTGATTTATCTAGTACAAGCTTTTTTATCAACAAAAAATATGTGTATATGCCTTATTAATGTTTCTTCCAAACTGTTCATAGCTTAAGCCAGCTATTACCTAGGTCACTTGATACCTTAAATTTCGCAGCCTACAAAAGAAAAGAGGGATTAGATCTTTTTATGCTAATGCATCATACACATTACGGTTGGAACATGATATTATTGTTAAATTAATTCTGTTACTGAAGTAAGATTTTCTCACATAATTACGAACGTCTTTCCTTCTACAATAATTACAACTAGTGCTCGACATCGGTTAGTCTCTTCCAATTGCCGAATATTCCAACCGACATTATGCAATAGATCCTCGTTCTGAATTCTTCTTTTTCTTTCCTTCTTTTTTAATTCTCTCTTAAGGAATCGCAAAACTAAATCTAGTTTGAATTTTGGGTGTCTCTAAATTTAGGCTCCTAATTTTAGAGATTTATTTAAATTTGTTTTTAGTTACTAATTTTAAAAGAAACTAAAATTAAAGGGAATCATTAAATTCTTACCCCCTTTCCTTATTTTCTTACGCCCATGCCCTGCTCCATTAAATGCCCTTGCCCTGTTAGCACTAGGGTCCGCAGCAAGCTAAAGTTTGTAAACTCCAATCAGCACTAGAAAATTTATCACCGAAAAGAAACCAGAGCTAAGGAATCCATAAAATTACCCTATCTAATTGGTCAAGCCACGCCAGATTTTAGTTTTGACTTATTTTCTTACCCCTCTCCCCTGTTCTTTCGACTGGTCTCTCCAATCAGTATTAGAAACACTTTGAACGAAAGTGACCAGGGCTATAGCTCCAACCAATAACGAAAGTCACTCACTAATGATTTGGGACTGAGCAAACCGATACTTATAAGGAATTTTCTGTCTTCGAACATGCAGCTATAACATGGGGT
>PEDP01001598.1:0-10022 GCA_002918395.1 Erysiphe pulchra
CTACATCTATCTAGATCCAGGACCGGTGGAGCCGGTAGGGTTAATCCATAAGAGTATGGCCTACTCGTTCACACCAACATTCTCACTATGAGAATTGAAAATATTATAGAGTGAAAGAAAGAAACCAAAATATCTAGTGGACTTGGCCAATATTTCTCACATTAGCCTCCGCCTAGCATTTCTATGAAATTTCTGATTAGTTAATACTTTCCTTGCATCCAGCTAAGGATAAGTAAGCCGATTAAAAAGGTCAAGTTCCTCTTGCAAGTCTTCTAAGGATTATTTGTAGCGAGCCAATCAAAATAGATATAGTATTTTGATAGGGGTAGGTAGTAGACCCTTTTTTTGGACCAATTAAGGGACGTAGCTTTAAGCCTTGCACCATGTGACATGATTTTTTCACGCATAAACGCGATGTTTTCTTGAAAATTAAGAACTATTGTATTCGAAACAATAAAGTCATGTGATCATGTAATTTGTAGGGCTACTCTTCAATGCAAGTGTTGACTGAAGGAGGACAGTAACATTGACGATTATGTTAGAAGACATATCTTCCAGTACTAACCAGATGTGTGTTGATTTACTTGGTAAAATTTGTTCAAAAACGCGAGATCAGCTTCTGTCATTATATTTTCCACCGTTATCAGAATGGCAAACTTGGATTCATCCCCAGGCACATTGTATCTACGAAATATCTTTACATCTGTCCTCTACTCTATCCAGCAAAGATTTCGAATCTTGTTTTGATCTAATTGAAAGCACGAGTTCTGATCATTACAAGAATAGTATCGTTGGATGGAATCCATTGTTCAAACGAAATGAAATGAAACAGCAAGAAATGAAATATATTCTTGTCAAATTCCGAGAAAATGTCCAGGGCTTTATGTCTTTCATGCCAAGCTATGAGGATGGAACTCCAGTCTTGTATTGCTATGAAATCCATCTTTTACCCTCATTACACGGGTAGGCCAACATCTTTAATACAGAGGTTCTCCAAAAAGCTATTATGGCAGTATTAACATATACAACACAAGCTGATTATTTATTGGTAAATCTTTTAGAACTGGACTGGCCCTTACTCTTATGAAACTTTTGGAAAGTGTTGCAGCAAAGATTCCCATAATAGAGAAAGTTATGTTAACATGCTTCACTCGAAATACACGGGCCTTCAGATTCTATACCAAAATCGGTTATGAAATAGATCCCTCTACCCCCCCCCGTGAGGCAATTGCGAAATGGTACAAAGATTGGAACTGACTACATGATACTCAGTAAAACGATTACACATACATAGTTCAGAATAAGTCAGGGAAAACAAATTTTTGAAACTACACCATAATAGTGGAAAAAATTAGGGTCTGAAAGAGGCAGTCGGCAGTCTGGCTAAATAAAATTCCAAATTCGAAACTTTTGAAACGTCGCAAAATATCTAGAAAGACTCCGATTGAGTAAGGGAATGGAGACCTATATTAATTTCAGAGCAATTTTGGTATTCTTTGATTTGCTAATGTTGTGTAGATATTATTTGCTCACATGAAGAATATCATTTTATCTCATCCACTATCAGCTGTGGGACTATATAAGCTTTTTTGAGGCATTTCAAGCAGATTTCAAGCAGTCATAAATGCTAAAGAAGGACAAACCATACTTTAATTTCTTAGATTTTAGTGTCATGCTTTATACATAGAGTACCTAATTTCTAACGTAATTCACAAGCGAGCTGTTCACTTTCCCGAACTATCTCTTTGATGCAGATAATACCAACACCAGGGTAAGCTATTAAATAATTTAAAACACTATAAAACTATTCAGAGTTGTTTTTAAGCTGAGTTTCTACTACTTCTACTTACCAATTGCTAGAATTATGTATTAGTCAATTACTTGAATAAATCTAATAGAGATTTTATTTTTTTCCTTCTTTCGAACGTAAGCAGTGGGTCTTTTCTTGATATTAAACACAATCGGTATATTGATTGGCTGCATAAACTTTGTGCATTTCTGCGCTTTTAATAAATAACACGCAACTATAACTATCAAGTAATTACAACTATGCCGTTTTGTCGTGAAGTTAGATGAAATTTACAATTCAGCGAAAATAAGGTGTCAAAATTTTGTAGGTTGCCTATCTGCATCTATTGCAGGTATGCTCTCGATAAGTCTCACAAGATCTTCAGGAGACACGGAATCCCATGCCTCCTTTACTTTACGATCGAGCGAAGACTATCATAAGTACGCTGTCTTCCACTGCCTAGATTCGGATAATAACGCTGGATATGGTCCTTCATCCTATCCCAAACAGCTTCAATCGGGTTAAGACTAGGCGAGTTGGGCGGCCAGAACATCGGTTAAATGAGTCTCTGGCTCATTGTTTCATCGTACTTGCTGCTGTGTAAGCAAGAGCATTGTATACGAACACTTCTTGTCACCCAGTCTCTGGAATGTCTTCCATCCATTACCCAGCTTTCGTATGTTCATAAAATTGCCATCCAGTCTTCAAAAGTCCATGTAAGATGAGCTTCGGCTCATTCTGGGCGTGTCGTCAATTTTTTTAAGATTCCGAAGACTTTGAATGAGCTGGGTGTCGACGATGTCCTCTTTTTCTGAGTTTTTTGTTATGACCGGCTCGCTAACACCAAGATATCTAAAGGGGCCAGAGGCGAGTTCTAGAAATTTTTTGCGGTGGTTTTAAGGTGAAGACTTAACAAAAGATATGATCTGATTAACATCATCTGCTTTTAGAGTCAAGGATGGTCCTTTCCACTTTTGGGGAGACAGTTTCGCGGCGCAGTGAATAACTAACTTATCCTCGAGAAGTGCTAAGCTGCGCGGAAATTTGCGTCTGATTTTTACCAGCTTCATGGAGCCCATGAATTTGAAAATATTCTTTAATGTTCATTCGTTAACATTAAATTCTTCGACTTACTTAAATGTTTTGATCTCTGGATAATTGTTTGAATCGAGGTACAAAATGTGGGGTCTGAGGTGGATTCATCTGCAAAATAAGATTTGTGACGAGTAAAGCCATGTGTCTGCTGAATAAAAAAAATTTTTTGAGAAATATTTTTCTTGTTATCAGCCAAGCAAAAGATGAAAGGAGCTATATGATCTTTCAGCGGTCGATGGAGATAGAGGTGGCGGTAAAGAATTTGTATTTTTTGAAAGAATTGGAATTGCATAAATCAAACGGTAACGAGAAATCTGCCCTTAGTCTGGGCCTTGAAGTCCAGGACAAGAATTTTATCACCTGTCGAGTAGGGGTCTAAGCCCGGAAGCGAAAATACGCCCCACTGCAAACTACCCACGGTGGACCGTGGCCATGAGGAATAGACAGATTACATCTAAATACAACAATGAATTAAAACCTTAACATCCTTACGCCTGGCATCGAAAATCCGGAAACAACTCTCCTGAACTCCACATGATTTCTTCAGTTCGATGCGCTAAAGTTACCAAAAATTTATCGAAATTGCATGGTGTCTATTCACTTGGTTATGTGTGTTAAATTTGACCTCGCTTCGTTTCCTGAGCAATTATTTCCTTCAAACAGATTTTAACTTCAAAAATTGTAATCCGTAGTTCATCCAGCGCACCAAAGTCCTTTCTCTATACCGTAAGATTATTCGTTCATCCTCTTGTATCTCAAGTTTTGAACGAAGGCGGGAAATAATTAGATATGTAAGAGATGAATTTGAAAGGAATCGAGATGTTGAAGAATTGGTACGTTTTCAAACGGGTTTAGATTCTGTGAAAACCTACAATTACTGATTTGAACTTGATAAGTAGACTCGAATTCGATACTTGGTGTCTACTGGAAAAGCAGAATGGGAGAGGGCATTAAAATTGATGTTGTAGTTTGCTCAAAATAAATTGGTTTATTTTAACCACTTGGCGACCAAATAACTGGTCAACAAAAAAGATTTGTTTTCTTATCACCTTCAAATATGTCATGAAAAAATTTGGAATGAAAGATAGGTTTGATCCCTGTGGTATAAGATTCTCATTGAAGGTGGTGTCTTTACAACTACTTAACCGGTTGATGAGCTCTCAATAAGCCTAATCACCCGGATAAAGCTAGATCTCGATAATCTATGAATTCGCATTTTTAGCTTAACCTCTCTTCGATCTATTCAGTACCAGAATACTGGTTTAGCTATATCCGAGTTGCCACCAAGAAAAGCATATTTAGTAGGCTATAGTTTTAAGTAGCCGGCAAGTAAAAGCCCACGCTAAAGTTTGTTGCCAAAAACATAGATCATTTGAGAAGCTCAAGTCAACCATTCAAATGCTAGCCCTTTTTTGATTGAAAGCCCCGTGGTAGATAAAAATAGTTTTCGGTTTTTTCTCTTTACTCCCTGTTTGGCTATCCATTAATTATATTCCAATTCCTCATTATGAGCCTTTGTTTTTGCTTGTATAAAGATTATTTGCCTTGACGTTGCTTATGTTTGGGATTCAGTTTACAAATTATGTAGACACGACCCTTACCACGCTTGCCACCCTTTCTAATTACAGCCTGTAAATTCAAAATGTTAGCTTTATGAAATTTGGTTATTATTCTAATCAATTCAGCCAGAATGTTGTTCTTCATTAAAACTACTTGACCTTGCATTTATCAAAACTTCAAAAGGGCTCATTTAGTGTCTTCTCTCACGGGTGATACACACCAGTAACCTATCATGTAAATGTCTAAGTAAAAAAAATTACTATACCTTGCAACCTTCACACATCTTTTTGACTGAGCTTCGAACCTTCATTCCCCTCTTGAATATTAAATTTCCACTCTGAATAATTGAGTTCTTTTCAGTCTCTAATCTCAAATTGGCGATATTTCTGAGTGCAGTTGCTGGACGCATACTTATCACGTATTTTTTACTAGACATTAGTAAGGTCGTGAAGGATTTCCTTTTGATTACATCTAAAGATGTACTTAAATGGTGTATGCCGCTAGCAAAACCGGCTGAGCCAGTGAAGAGGGATCGTATGGGACTGAGGTGGTGCATTATCTCTTAATAAGATGTTAGTCTCAAATTTCGAGTATTGAATTTTTATTTGCTTAGATCCGTTGTCAAGAAGGTCAGGATACGACATTTGTTTGGTGGAAATATTTACTTATTTGCTCCTAGTGGCTTTAATTTTTAGCTAACCTAATTAGTTATAGCCGATTTATTCCCAAGTACTTTTAGTATAAATGTTGTGATCAAGGGAGTAAAAGAATCATAATCTCTACTGTAAAAATTTGATTTGCTACAGATTGTATATCAACTAGCTTTGGGGCTTAACAATGATATGACTTGAATAATGAAGAAAAGAAGCGAGATATAGAAGGAGTAAAGATAGAGAATATATTCTTGTTATCTACCTATATACTATGAAATTGAGGTCTATACATACACTGCTTTGAGAAAGTTCCACATTAAATTAAAATATTCCATATATTTCTGTATACTTCTACAGAGAATGTACAAAAACATGTAGGTTCTGATAGAACCTAATAGATGCTCTACAACAGTTTCTCAGATAGCTAATAATTAGCGTTTCCACTAATTACACTAATTAGCGAGCTCCATTTGTACTATTCCACTTCAGGAAAGCGTATCAATGCAGTAGTGTTACTGTCTTAAGTTCTACAAGTAAATTCTTTTTTCTGAACTTGGAGCACTTTTAAATGTGAGTGAGTATGGCCACACATAATTCGTCCTCTTTCGGCTTATATTGTCATATTTAATTTATTAAACGTTTCTATATATGAATGCTCTTAGAGTCAACTATGTGGAACTGAGACTGATATACGGCGATTAAAGCTATGCATCGATCTCTATCGACGAATTTTTTTTCTGGAAGACAAACAAGTCATACAGCAGCCTTGGCAAACAATCTTAAACAGTAACGTGATGACTGGGGAAGTTGGTCAGAAAAGAAACATATCTTTCTCATCACACACCTGTCCTTACGAAACTGTGGAAACTCAACTAATCGTTAAAAAAAACTTGAGAAGAAAGTGAAAAGGCCTTTCACAATAAAGACTTAGCTTTAATGGAATAGCTAACCTCCATTTACAATGCTTAAGTCAACCCATATCAATCGCACGATCAAAAGAGAATTACGCTCTAAATCCTTCTAACGCGGAATCAAATACTGTTGTTCAAAGAGAAACTTAAGTAAAAATTACTGTACGACCTGCCATTCCTGTGATGTTTTGGGTAGATTCCGCGCAACACCACTAACCCTTAATTCGACTGCTTAAATATGTTTATCTCGAGTCGTGAAGCAAGTAAAAAACTTTGATTTGTACCCTGCCATCTTTTCAAAGACAAGGATTAACTTCGGACTAGACAGGGTAATGCAGATTTTCATATGGCTAAATTCACGCTAATTTACTATTCTGAGTGTACTATCGGTCCACAACTTTATTTTTTTCGCGTTTTGCGTATGTAAGCGTACTTACCTGTTTTATGGCTTTATTTGATTTGATTACAGGCTAATTCTTAACTAAAAAAGGTAACCAACGTACGCATTCAAGGAAGTTAGACCATTCCATGACCGGCTTTCTTGTTCACCAATTAGTTGTCTACTGCAATCTTTATTTCTACCTAATTTAAAGTTTTTCCAAGGAATAGTACCCCTTCATTGTTCCTGATAAGTATTTAATTGCCTCATGGGGCATCTGTTTTCTAGACCCGTCGTTGTCGAGATCTTAGTTGTCTTATTCTTCTAATCCCATGATTCCATATATTCTTATACAGCTCATATCCTCAAAAAAGTCCTAAATACTTTGCTTTGCGTGCAATCTTCCCATTGATAACCGATCTTCCTAAAGAATCCTTCGAGTATTTTTACTTCTTCTTGAGGGCAGAGAATCCCAACAAGTACTTTTCCAATATCACTTCCAGTATTTCGGTACTGAAATGCACTTATATTGTACTTTGGTTTAAGTATTGTCAAGAATTTCTCTAGAGCACCTAAACGCTCGGGAAAGTTGAATGTATAAAGCCGTTCATTAGCGACGTCAGATCTACCTCCCGCGAGGTATCGAATATGAGATTTTGCTAATTCATCACCAGAGAGATCAACTGCAGTCATACCACCAGCTCTTATTCTTGATAGCAATGAATCAAGCTCTTGATCACGTTGTGATGCAGAAGAAACAAGAGATATACCAATAAGTATGTTCGCAATTTCCTCTGTTGAATATCGATAGATAAGTTCTGTTACCATATGCGGCATGACTCTTTTAATAAGCTCGGCAAAAGAGCCAAGAGCTTCTGGAATACTGACGCTTAAAAGTATTTCTTTCTTCTCTCCTAATGCAGCACGTTCCGCGATGAAGCGGAGACGATCAAAGTTCATGTTTGCACCCGAAGCAATGGCGACCAATTGTCGATTAGTATCAGCACTAGGATTCGTGGAAACATATTTCTTAAGACCAGCAAGCGCAAGAGCACCCGCAGGCTCAACAATTGAGCGAGTATCTTCAAAGATATCTTTGATAGCGGCACAAGTTTCGTCAGTAGTAACCTGTATAACCTCGTCCACAACCTCTTTACATAACCGAAAGGTCTCTTCGCCAACTGTTCTAACAGCAGCACCATCGGCAAAAAGCCCAACATCTTTAAGCAGAACCCGCTCACCAGCGGATAGTGATTGTGCCATGGCATTTGCATCAAATGTTTCAACACCTATAATCTTTACGTGTGGGGCTAAACGTTTTACATATGTGCCAATTCCAGCAATTAGTCCTCCACCACCTACACAACAAAAAATTGCCTCAAGCTTTTGGAGGTTGGCCTGTCGTAGCAGCTCCATACCAATAGTTCCTTGGCCAGCGATCACATATGGATCGTCGAATGGGGGAATATTGGTTAAGCTATGTATGTTTTCTAATCTTGCGCATTCTTCTTTAGCAGCATCAAAGTTTTCTCCATGAAGCACTACTGTAGCACCCATGCGAGAAACATTTAAATGCTTGATACTTGGAGTGCCTTGTGGCATTACTACCGTGGCAGGAATTTTAAGTTTTCTTGCAGAATACGCAACTCCTTGAGCATGATTTCCTGTCCCCAGTCAATTGAACTTCATCTTGTCTGATTAATAAGATGTACCAGCTGAACAGGCAACAACTCCCTTCCAGCTAACTTCGGGACTCAAGTGTGCCATTTTATTGTATGCTCCTCTTAGCTTGAAGCTAAAGACTGGCTGTAAGTCCTCCCGCTTGAGGAGGACTTTACATTCAAGTCGATTGCTCAGATTGATAGCCAGGGTTAGAGGGGTCTCGTCAACGACTTCATAGATTCGTGAGGTCAGAATAAGCCTTAAATACTAATTTTATCAGATACATTTATTAATAAAATTCTCAAAGTACTCATACATCCGGATAACCATTAGGAAGTAGATACTCATCTGGCACGACCTTTTTTATGTCATTCATTGGACTTTGACTTGCTGGCGGAGGTCTACTTGAATACTCCGTTAGACTTAATGAATTCAAGCTTGGTGTTCTAGATCTATTATTCTCATTGAGTATTGAGCCATTCTGAGTAATGTCTCCCATTTTAAATGTTATAGGTAGAGAATTTTAATGAATAAAAATAATAATCAATTTGGAAAATCAATAAACTACATTAATGCAAATAATTGCAGCCGAAATTCCAACTTTATTGACCCAGATGTTAGCAATATTTTCGCCATGAAGGATATTTGTTCGGTTGGTCATAGCTCCACCTTACCCCACTCTGCTATGACTACGACAAATAGGCTGTTAAACAACTGGTCGTGTTGCCCTGTATTCTCGAATCTAAACTCGCTTAACATATCTACTTTGGATCAATTCTAGCATTCTCTGTTGCTGTGGAGATAAATGGACCTTGGTAATAGAACTTTTGTAAATAAGGAAAAAACTTTCTTCTTTCTTGTTATACCATAAAAAAATGTATACTTTCTCGCCTAATTGAGTTTATAACCCTATAAATAATTTAGTGCTCACATGCCAGTTTATTATTACTCTTGAACTAGCTTCTTACCTCAAAACTTTGACTTCTCACTCTGTTTGTTGGTATATGTTATCTCAGTCAGAGGCTATACCAGGCGAGAGCCATTGGAAAGTATTTTTGCTGAAAGCCTGTATCATTAGCCGACAAAGATCTACTTAATGATCCAGTAATATAAATTTCTGTCTCTTTGCTTTGCAACTCTTGAGACATTTTTTTAGAAAAATAGTAAATTAATATCCGGGATGTGATTCCGTATAAGTTGTTATAAGTTATCTTTTTTCATAAGCCTCTAATCAATTAAGATATTGTCGGAGTTATGATTGAGCTTTTTTATTTGCTAAAATTAGGTTAACCAGACGCAGAAGTGAATAAGTTATCCATCGAATTTTACATATATTTGTTTGAATAAAGATTTTTTTATCCACTTAAAGGTCCTGGGCTAGCTGCCCTACATCCACTGTGGGTCCAGGACCGGTGGAGCCGGCAGAGATCACAGCCATAAGCGTGCTCTACTCGTTCGCACCAACTACTACTACGAAAGCCATGTTTAGGTATGAATGATTTTTTTGAGAAGAATAGAAAGACAAATTAAAGGAAAATTATTTTTTAAGACTTAGGCCAGCATTTCTCACACAAGCTTCCCACACGCAACTTAGAAAAAAAAGGTAAAAATTCTATCAGTTGTTGAGAATCAACAATACTGGGATGTTGGTTGGGCCTTTAAGCGAGACTGTATATAGGGTACTATACCATATGTAGACACTGTAGACCTCTCCTCCTCATCAATACGATTATATACCTCTTAACAGGTTATGAATGCCCGGAAACGTTAATCGCTACGCTCCAAAACATCTTTATATTATATATAGGGAATCATTAAATTCTCACCCCCCTTTCCTTATTTTCTTACGTCCCTGCCCTGCTCCATTGAATGCCATACAGAAGCATTAGATGTTTTTGAGTCACTCTATGGTAAAAATGATAACGTTGGAGAGTGTGAGGGAACAATAATTGGTCGCCGAAAGATAACGAAAC
>PEDP01001599.1:0-10030 GCA_002918395.1 Erysiphe pulchra
GATGAAAAAAAAAAAAAAAAAAAAACAGAAGCTTATCATTGTTTGACCAAACAAAACAAAACAAAGACATTCTTTTTTATGTTCGTTTCTTGCTCTAGAAGAACACAATACCGAAAAAACAAAAACAAAACTCACACAGCATAGTGTGTGTGTGTGTGTGTGTGCATCAGAACGGTTTTTAAACAACGCAAGATCAGATCAGGTACCCGCTTCTTTACTAAGCGAATCCCTGCATGAAATCACACTTTCTACTTTTTATCTCGAGCCGTAAAACAAGTAAAAAAGTTTAAATTTAACCCTGCAATTCTGTATAAAAGTAAGGATTAAGGTAGCGCACAGATTTTTACAGGGCTCTATTTTGCGCTAAATTACCATTCTGAGAGCAGGATTAGATGACAGCTTTCTTTTTTTCGCACTATGCATATTTTAGCGTATCTACCTGTTTTACGGCTCGACATAATAGAAAGTACCATTGTGATGGCCAAGAGGCAGGCTGGCAGCAAACATAGATTGTGGCAATCTAGGCCTTGAAGTTGCATTGATTTTTACTATCTTTTAAGAGTCTTTTTTTTGGTTTTTTTTTCTTCTCCATCTTTCCATCTTTTTCTTCCCTTGAATTTATCGCCAAGAAAATTGATTTTCTTTGAGCAGATGTAATGCTACAATCTCCCGCTCCCGACAGTGGAGAAGCCTGTAAAACGTGGAGAAGAATCTAATTGGGCAGATATTGTGCGAGAGATCGCTGAATGGATTGATTTCAAGAGCGACTTAACGTTACTCTCAGGACGTCTCCGATCGCTCGCCTCCTTGAACAATTTGGTGTTGTTTGTGTTGTGGCTAGTTAGTGGTGGGGCCTGGCTTCCTGCTCGGGTTGACACGGGGTTTTGCTTTTCATGTCACCCCCCCCCCCCCTTACTGATTACTAATAAGACGCGCTAGGATTCTGAACGGATCCTCTTTAAATCCGTTTCCCGAAAATAGCAAGCCCTTAACCTGATTAGGACTAGCTCAGCTGTATTATAGTGATGATTATTATTACTATAAATTTTTTTCAATATGCTCTGGGATGCGATGCGAGTAAAACCAATTTGCGGACTTCTTTTATCTAAGTAAAACTTTGAGCAAACTAAACAGTCACGAATAATTTAAAAAAAGAGTCTTTTGTTTTTTCAGCTAAATTAAGAACATCTGTATAAGTCGTATTCACTTGATTTGATAGACTTTTGGCTTAATTTATTTTTGGTCTATATCCGTACCGCTCCTATCATAGTGCCCCCATACCTACCTCTAACATGAGTATAGATTGATGGGCATTAGTGTGGGTCTTAACTGAGTTTTGGATGGAGAAAACTGGCTGTAGCAGGCACATACATTTTCATGCTGAACGGCCTCATCGTCTATGGGAAAAGTAATAAGCACAAAACTTCCATTTATTCATTGTATCTATTTATTCCCATCGATCGATAAGGCAGGGTGCGGTAAATTCAAGGCACCCCACACAATCCATCCATCTCATCCTTGTCCTGTCCCCAAATAGGAAGAGTTCAAGCAAGGAAAGGGAGGGTAAATAAAAATTTCGAATTCCAGCCTCCTCAATGGGCCCAGCCACATGAAAATACAAAATATTAGTCAGGATTATTCTAATTGGCCCAAATAATGATAAATAAAATACTGCCCTACCCACCCTACCTACCCTGCCTGCCTGAGGCAAATGAAGAAAAATTTTTTTTTCCCAGTGAATGTTGTATCCACGTTCCTGCAAGCGGGTCACATGACTTCTAAATCAGGCATAGTCCCAACCTGAAATATGGGTACAGGCACGCACTGCACTCTGCTTTTCTGTATTGCGAAAAAAAAATATATATATTTTCAATTAATTGATTGCTCCTCTTCCCTCGCCCATACGCCCAAACACAGACATCCGGATCTGTATTTAATGTTGAATCCAAAACAGGGGGTTTGTGTAAATATGTCGAGCCGTAAAAACAGACATTCAAAATAATAATTTTCCCTCTGCAATTCGGATCAAAGACAAAGATTTAAGGCGTGCTACTTATTACCGGGGGGGGGGGTATTTTCGCGCTTAAATTGCTATTCTGAGTGCTCGATTAATTCAATATAAACCCGATTTTTTTTTTTGGTGAACTATGAATAATTTAGTAGCGTATTTACCTGGTTTACGACTCGACATAGCAAGGTAATTAAATAAATGGGTAAAACAAACGAGGTTTATTTATTGCCAGGTCCTAGGGGTAACTTTGCCAAAACGATTTTTTGTTTTTGTGTTTTTTTTTTTTCTTTCTGTCATCATCAACTTGTGTATCAACTTCGCTTCATAGTTATTATCGAATCAGAGGCAAAAAGCAAACATAGCAACAAAAGATAGGATGGATGCCATCCATGTCACTCTAATCCTTTCTTTTTTCCCAACCAAACCTCATCGTCGATAAGATGAGAATAACTCGTCTGAGATTGGTGGCGACACAGAAGTTTTTTTGGTTCTGCTGTTCCGTCCTCTTTCGACTGAATAGTAGAAAAGAACGTTTCGCCAATACGTAACCATTCCCCTCCAGCTTAAAAAGTGGCCACCAATCTTTATTAAAAATTTCAGTTTAGGGTTCAGGTGCAGTAAAAGGAAGGTTAGGAAAAAAAAAAATCCGTTATTTTGATGGCGCAGACTGGAATTTCGTCGATCAAAACTTTATTTTTGTTAATAACAATTACAATAATTGTGTGAAATGAAAAAGGGTTATAAATTCAAGATTTCAGGTTGTATAACATAATTTATTTGGGTTAATTATTGGTTTGGTTTGGTCCTACCTACTTAATCAATCCAGATGTTACATTGTTAATCCGCATAACAACACACAACAACACTGGGAGGGGTGGAACAGTGAGTTTCAATCCTATGGGAAACTCAACTATCGATTTGTCAAATGGCTCGGTCAGATAATAGATTCCCCCCCCTGAGCAAGCTTGAAGAAAAAAAGGATATTGAGTTTCAGATTTTGAAAGAAACCCAAATAGTTGAAACGAAAATTTCCACGACGAGGGCTTTTGATAGAAGAGATTTCAAGATTGCTCTTTTCTGTTACGGGGGGGTTCGGTGTGTGAGCCATGCATCCAACTTCTTGAAATCCCGTCTGTACCGTTGAGAACTGTAAACGACGCTTTTCAGTCCAAATCAAAATTTTAAATTTGAATGATAGGTTAGGTAGGTATGGATTGGACAACTTTACATCCAAGAAGTAAGAAATAATACGAGAAAAAATTTCAAAGTCTTAGCTCTTCTTCGTCAAGAAAGATAACAGATGCAAGTAAGAAGTAGAGCACGCAGCGGTGTTGAATTGTCTATGCGCGACAAGGTCCAAGTGAAGACTTTACCCTTTGCATTACTTGCCACTCTGTTATAGCAGACTATTCTCTTCTCAGTGCTCAAACCATTGTTGGTAATTAAATATGTAAATACTAGTGATTAGTATTACTGATTACTAATTACTAATTGTTTTAGTAACTACAATATTAATACCAACACTAAAACCAAAATCTGGTCAGTAAAACAATTGAAGTATAAGCTAGAGTAAATAAGTAACAGACGATAATGATGCACCAAGCAGAATCAGGGAATCACAGTAAAGAGGTGTAAGTTAAAAAACTAAAACCAAAAACCAAAAAGACTGGTTCATAATTCATTGAAATAGTTAGATTAACTCATATACGTACATTCTTTTGATTACCTTTTTATCTTACTTTTGTTTTAGATTTTTCACTTGGTTCAATATGCATATGAAACATATGATACCTATGTGATTGTGATGATGAATGAGATATGTTTTTTAGAGCTTAATCCCTGCCGGTTCCTTCCATCGGTCCTGGATTTCAAAAGAGAGATGCAATGCAGTGCAGTGCAATGCGATTTAATGTAGTAGCTATTAGGGCCTCAAATCCAAACCTAATCAATAAATTCTTTTTTGTAAAATTTTACAATTTAAACTGTGCCTAACTGGACTTGGAAAAAAAAATATGTGTATGAATATATGATGTAACAAGTCGTATTATATAGTTCTGACACTCCTATTTGGGGGTGGGCCTTATTTGAAGATTTAGCTCTAGGATAAACAAGAACTTAAGGTAAGTTGACGAGAGGAGTAGATTCCTGTTCCGAATTAATTGTCCCGTTCCGTGTCAAAAGTTATCAAGAATGCGAGACTGGAATATGCGGTAAAGATGTATATTTTCATATCAAACTTTGCCAGCTTTAACTTTTCTTTGAGAAAAAAAAAGAACAAATTTATCTATTTACACAGATATAGATATAGAAATATAAACATGGTATTATTTGCCTTGAGTTGAAATTTTTGGAAATGAATCATTGTAAACCCTCGCTGCTTACATTTATTTGTTTATCTTCGTTCAAGTCCCCCGTTCGATTAGAATTTGCCCCAAACATCAATTGTAGATACGAGGAGTGATAAGGTCTGTGTGGTATGTGTCGGTAAGTAACTCTGAGTTCTACTTCGTAGATTAAGTTCCATTACGTTAATGTGTGTATCACATTTGAGTTCTTAATGTCGCTAACTTTATTCCAATCTTGACCCTGCTACTATTGGATTTGCCTCTAACTCTAAGCCTTTCCAAGATAAATCTTGTTGCCTAAGCTGATGGCAGAACGTTTCATTCTGAAGAGTGTGTTTGAGTGCGAAAGAATGAGTGCGATTGAGTTTGTGATGGCTTCCAAATATCCATTTGGCCTTGTTCCAAAAAATAAATATATATCACCAGTCTTCTATTGTGTTGCTAATTGCGCGAAGAACGTCGTATGGTGGGAGAAGATGACAATGGAGGTAGTTCGTCAGTCTGTGGCCAACATGATAGGTTTTTTGAGGAGCGTTTCTGGCTCGATGAAAATGATTCTTCGGACGAAGTTGATCGAGATCTATCCGACAAGCAAGTGCTTTGGTGAGAAGAGTGAGAACTCCCAGAACTCCCAGATTCTGTCGATTCTATGGTCGCAAAAGAGGACATTCTCCTGAAAATAGAAGATGGTAGCCGGACCATGTTTGATTTGGATAAAATTCTACTGTTTTTTTCAGATTTCAATGACAGACTGTCAGCCGGAGAAAGTAATTAAAACAATGAAGCGAGTGATTTTTGACCTTAAAGGTATTCAGTACTGTAGTAACTGAGAAGAGAGTGCTCTTTTTATGTATAATTTTTTTTCTTTTCATCAATTAGTAGTTGTAGAATGCGACCCTCCCGTATGGATGTCCCGAAGCCGGGTTGAACGGTAGGATATCCGAAAGACTGCAAAACCCTAGAGAAGTATTCAATGAACAGTCACAGATGACAAACGTGCTTGAATGAAAAGTGACGACATGCAGAAAAAAACAAGCTGGAAAAATCAGTAGCAAATCAAAAACGAATGCAGCGCTCTAGACCCTGGAATATGGAAAGCAGCGAACCTCTTTTGGGCCAGGAACCTTCAAACAAGAAAAGAAAATGAACTGCAGAGAGACATCATCTGAGCCCAAAGCAGCCTAGGGACAGAATTGGCTCTCGTCTAATTCTAATGGTGTTAGATTATAAATCTGAGAAATGCCAATCGCCTGAACATGCCTTTCAAGGTTGAAGGCGGACCCACCTACCGACCAGCACTAAGCCTGATTGAGTGGTCAAGGGCTTATCGACCCTCGTGGAAATGTGTTCCCACTATCGTAGATCGATGCTAAAATGACGCATGCGGTCATCAACTAATCAAGAATCCAATAATAGCACGCTGAAAATTTATATTCACACTATTTACTAAAATATACTATTGTTTTGCCAACTCGCTGAAAAATGTTCCTGAAGATAGGAAATTTATTGCCCGACATTGACTCACAACTATTCCTCAGAAACGAATACAGCTTCTATATAGATCAACCTTGAGTCTCAAGCAGTGGTCCTCTTCACTTCTGGTGAGATCAAATTCAAATTTGATTCTGATAAAGCTCGATTGCTAATTTGTTGGTCATAGCCCCCTGACGTTTCTTAGGAGTAGTTAATAAGAAAGAGATAATGATATTAGAGTATCTTAATACAGAAGTGATCTTCACTGAAGGTATCTGATTATGTTTTGTTTTACGAGTCTAGGCTTCATGGTTGTGATACTTGATACTCATGTATCTAAGTGGTATAGCTGACTCCGTTCATGGAGTAGCTATAAGGGACCTTATATTCAGTAGAGGACAAAACAATCCAAGATGCTTTGTCCATAAGTTTGGCTTCCTTATTAAGATTACAAACACGTTTTAAGGCAATTTAAGATTTCTTTACAAAGAGAAAAAAAAGCTCTTTGGTCTACAAATGATTCCTGTTTCTTCTTACCGTGTTTTATATTGAGTTTGTCCTATTACATGATCAACCACATACTCCATACACTAACTACTGTATGTTTCAAGCACTACAATTAGTTAATGGTTAATTTTGTTTCTAAAAATGGCCTTCTCTAGTGTTTTTTATGGCTCCGTCTAACGCTTAGACAATGGCACATTATTTTTTTACGTCGAGTCAACTTTAAAAAGTATTGAATAAACTACTATGAAAACACTTTTTTCCGCTATGGTAGTATTCACTAGCCATTAAAGTTATAGCCATATTAACTGTTCGCTTAATGCTTTAATATGTGTTCGAGGTTTAATACTGAGGAAGAATCAGGGCTTCCACAACTATGTGTTCATCCTCTTCAATTTCTTAAAGTCAAAAAGGTAAATCCTTACTCCTTGGAATAAGAATCTCAACAATGATATTAAATTTTCACTTTCCCTCTGGAAAAATTAGTGAAAATATCTTTGATGCGTGGAGAGATTGCTGGCAAGCAGATCAAGTAGACGGAGCTCGAGCTCTCATTGCGACTTTGCTGGCCTCTTCTGAAAGCCCCTCAAATTGATTTTTATTATTATTTGTGTGTATTCAAGGAACCTGAATATTTGGCATGCGACGAAAATTAGTTCCAGAGCGGTGGCTCTTGGAGATTATTCCATCTTATCACTAGTGTCTATCAAAATTTGAAAGATAGGGAGCTTTCTCCAGCAAGAGCACAGATTCTACGGCCGCATGGAAAATGTATTGTTCATACGAAGACACCCGAACATCTGGAGTTTAGATCACAGCTTTTAAGGTGTGCTTGAAACCTCCGCATAGTAGTCCACTACACAATATACTACACACCCTCAGATCTTGTGGAAATGACAGATTCTAAGCATTGATTTTCGAGCTTATTTGTGCAAAAACGTCTAATAAATGACCAAGTAACCATAAGATTATTCTTGGTATGTTCGCAATCTAAAGAGGATTTTATCTGATAATTACCACTCTCATTTCTAGAGTAGCATTAATTTAGTTGAAATAATTTATCACCGAGATGTATTGGTAGATACGGATGTAGAACAGATTAATGAGATAAAAAGGTGATAAAGTGTCTGGAGGTGACTAAAGAATGATAAATAAATTAATATTACTTTATTCTTATCCTCACATAATCATTTGTTCACTATCTTATCTCTTTAAAATATGTTCTCCTAAATTTAACGGTGATTATAATTTTAATAGATTATGAGCCCGGTTGCTCTGAAACTGCACTAATTTCAATACTTATCATAGTTGGACAAATCGCTGATCTTTGACAACTCAGACCTAGACTATCATTCATCATCAAGATCCATCTACCAACTCCTTTGCCAAACTCTCCGGGGCAGCAAACTATCAAGTATGGTTGAAAAAAATGATGACATACCTTATAACTCAAGACCTTTGGGATGTGGTGGATACTTCTTTTTCAAAAGCCTCAACGTCAACTTCTAAGTCTCAAAACTCAAAAGCTATGTCACTCATTATCTTATCCTATGAGGATCACATCATACTATTACTTGACCCAAACGATCTTACGGTCAATGCTTGGAGCAAACTTGAAAAGCAGTATGGTCATGTCGGCTTCGGTGCTAGACACATGGCCTTTCAATCTATGGTCTCCACATCATGCGAAAGTATTGATCATTATATCGATCAATTCAGATCTAACATGAACATACTATCACAAATGACCACAACTTCACTACCACAATGGTTACTACTTTCAATTTTTATAAACAATTTCTCATATTAATATGAGGATTGGACACAATCCATAATCAACAAGTCGATCGAAAACATTATTCAAGGACGTATCTTGATGATGTCATTGCAAGCCTAATTGACGAAGCAAGGACAAGTTACCAAAATAATAGTGGGAACACAGCAATGACAGCCCGGAAGGAACCTAAACAGAAACCTATTTGCAAGCACTGCAGCAAAATACACAAATCGGAATACTGCTGGCAAATGTTTCTAGAAAAAAGGCCCATGGCTCGTTTATCATCAACAGCAAATTGTAGTTACTCAAGTCACCTCCAACAAGAACCTCCTTCACCTAATGTGGCTTTTCTCCCTCAAAATGAAAAACACCAATGCAAAATCCGGATACTCAACAGTGGAGCAACCCAGTACAAGTTTTATGGTCGAGATCAATTTGTATCACTAGAACCTTTCAATATGACAATTACTACAGCAAATAATTCCCAGATGAAGGCAACTGGAAAAGAAGTAGTATTGAATATCCACATTTTTGGATCTGGGATGAAACTCAGGATTATGAGATTGTGAAATGGCTGCTTGATTCTGTTTGTAACCTAATTCCTCCAAAATATTACGTAGCCAAATCGCTTCTTTTGTTGCTTGCACTGCAGCATGTGTTTCTGACTCCGCCGACAAGAGATAATCTTAAACTAATATTTTAGACAAAGAACTGAGCGTGAAGAATTTTTTAGAGTAGCTTATCCTCTTATATGTATAAAGTATCTTGCCTTCCGCATACTCCAGCCGTATAAACTAAACATTCGTAAACACTGGATATAAAAGCGTAGAGGTATGGTTTGGCTAAAACTTAATGACGTTTTTGCTAAATGTATTTGAGCATGTGATATAGGCTCTCTCATAAACTGTTCCTACCTCATAAAAGTCCCCGACGCCTCCGACTCATCTTACTCATAAGCACTATTGTTGGGAATTAAGAAACCGAGTGAACCACATTTCCCTCTTCAATGAAAGGCGCCACAGAATTTAATGAAGGCTTTAAAACTTCAAATTTATGTAGAGAAGGGTCACATGAAGTTGAAAATTCACTATGAGCCTTTGCCTTTGGTGGGAGCCTAATTGTGCTAATTTTTGGTCGCACCCCTCTACTGTTGTAGGCTCGAGGATGATACGATTTTCACGATGAGTTTGCTCTCCTTCTCTACACTGATAGTTCCGATATGAGCTGATATCAGTAAGTTTGATTTTACCATGGTTGCGACGTCTAGAATTTGTAAAATGAAAGCAAAGAAGCCACATATTTTAGTCAATTATGCCATTGCAAGGAAGTGGCACATTATTGGGGGGCTTTTGCGAAGATCTGCTTTCTGTTCCAGAATTCGAAGTAGTATGAACAAAACCAGCAATGTCCTGGAATAGTTGTATATTGACCAGTTGACGTGGTTCCATCTTTCGTTGGGCAGTCTTTCCTGTAAGACAGCGTCAATCTACATACAATACACCCTGTCTGAGTGCAACCCGTGTTAGTGAAAAACTACTCTGAGTGTACAGAGCGCTTGTGTCACGGGTCTACCGTTAGTGGGGCTTAGGTGTATAATTACCTAAGCCATATTCGATTGATAAGAATAAGCGAACTTGCGTCTAGCACGCGCCTGAATCATTACGTGACGCGCGCTAATCCTGGTTCACGGAAAAGGGGTAAATCGTAAGACCTATTTAAATCATCATTTTGTAACAGTAGATAGTTTTTTCTTATTCTAGTTTAATCAATTGATACATTAATATGCCAGCTTGGCTTCTGTCACATTTTAAACTAGAATCTATTATCTTACCTATTGTGACCCATCAATAAGCATATTACTCATTATTTGTAGCTTAGGGTGATTAAATGACCGAATTGAAAGGCAAGTAGTGAATGCCA
>PEDP01001600.1:0-10019 GCA_002918395.1 Erysiphe pulchra
TGCTATGGATCCTAGTACTGACAGGGCATGGGCATTCAGTGGAGCAGGGCAGGGACGTAAGAAAATAAGGAAAGGGGGTAAGAATTTAGTGATTCCCTAGTTTTATCAATAATAGAGTGTTCATAGGAAGTTAAAACGTAGCATTTTCTTTTTTTTGTTATTCAATTTTGTCCTCTTAAAAGAAGTGCTAAACTTTTATTCCTTCTATTCATACTAATATGAAAAAATATTAACATTTCCCAAGAATGCGATAAAAGCTAGTAAATTGATAATACTCAGTACATTCATTCTAGATGTTTTAAACTAATAAACTTGTAAAATTTTGACTACTGTCATCACTTACTTCCCTGGTCATTATTGACATTTGAAATAAAATTAAAGAGTTCATAATATTAATTGTTACCACAGATTCAATTTCTCCACGAAAATATGTGAAATGACATACGCTACAACCTGAGCAAGTGAGAAGTTTTGAATCCGAGTTTTTTTTCCTTGCTTCAAAATATTCTATTTGTTGACCTGGGAGATAGAATTTTTTTGAAAGTTATCAAACTCTCTTCCTCTACGTTCCAAAAATTTTTGTGATGTAGAGATCCTCAATATTTTGGAAGGAAATGGGCAGAAGAGACGAAAGGTGAGTTAGAATACTTTTGGGGGGGTCTACCTCTTCTCTTAACGTTAATAGAAAGCCCATGGAGACAAAATTAATCTCTAGGAATAAGTTTATTTGGAGAAATGTCAGTTACATCAAGCCAATACGCTAGTATTGTTCAAGTTAACTTAACGACATCATCCGATTCCCTCCTCCTAGAATGTGCTATATCCTATGCTTTGGTTGTAAATCCATAGAATATCTAAATTCTTGAAGAAAAAAATTAAGTCACTGGTGTTTGCGAGCTCACTTTAATCATATTTGTATGCCATATCAGTAGGTGGCACTAGCAATATAAAATTATTAAAGTATGATTTACACAAATAAGATGGGATCTCTTATTTTCCTTATGGATAAAATTAAAGATTTCAGCGGTTTTTGAAGTTTCTGAAGTTCTTGAATTTTCAGATATCGGAGATTCCATGCATCACTTCGTATTGTCTTTATCCATTGAATCAATGTATTGATTAGACACAATCAAGTAAGTTTTTCGTCGAGAGATTTAGGTGTAGCTTGTGCTTAACTCCGTAAATAAAAGACTTACCTAGCTTGAAAATCATGCTCTTTATCTGACAGACAAAAGCCTGAATAGCCTAGACTATTTATGGGCGAAGGAGTTCTGAATGGTTTATACTCAACTAATCCATTAGTTTCGTCCACAGCTCTCAAGTGCTTTACTTTTTTTTGGTATCCGTTTTGGCACTCCACTCGATCAGGGTGATATTTGGGTTTTCTATTCAATAGGCACTTCTCATTCGTATCAATACCGAAGATGTGACAAACCTCAAGTAAATTTTTCAACAGGCATAGAAAATTTATCCATCTACTTCTCCAATTTTATTCTTCATCCTAGATATCGCAATCAAGAGTATAGTGTCATCTTGCCTGCAAAGCGCATTAAGGACATGTTTAACTTCAACCTATGATAACGTGAGGGTATAGCTTTTCCTTATAATTCATTATTTTAGTATCGCCGAGAGCCGAAATTGAATTAAATTTGGCAATCAAAATAATTTCATCGCAGATTTGCGCGTCAATAGCGATCAGATTTTTAAATACTTGATTTACGGCTTGATATTGTAATCGCCAGTTTTTCGGATGGATCAAAGTATATCTTCCGATAGTTTTCGAAACCTCAATATCGAATATTATACAGGTTTTCAAATTGCGCAGCCCTCAAAAGGAGACGCTAGTTGTACAACTGTAGGTCCCTATCACCTTATTTCGAGTGGTTAATAGCGGCAATTGAGTTTTCTTAAATTACAATTGCAAAATTTTTCGTAAAAATTTCTCGATATGATTCAATATAAAAGATTTTGTTGTAGAAGGAGAATTTAGGAATTTAATTAAACAAGAGAAAAACGCTGCGACACAGACTGTAAGACACTTTTCTCTTGATGAAAGAGATCACGAAGACTTTTCAGAGCCTAGATGTAAGCCTTAGTGATTTCGAAAGCCTTTTGGAACAGTGTCAGCTGTTTTATTCTATTGGTTCCAGTTACACTACAAATCTCAAGTAGAGTCATTTAGTATCTGCTATTATTCAATAGCTGGAAGTTGGTTATAATTATCATTGATCTTGTTAGCAAGTTATCGGACCAGGCGTTACTCAAACTAGTCAGCTTCAATTGGGTTTTCTTTTCCTATTTAGTGGACTTCCAAGAAAGGAAGATATTCAGATTTTAAGGAATCAGTTGAAGAGATATAGGACATTACTTAACATGTATTCTGTCTAACAATACTAGAATTCTTTGTGAAATGATAGTAGTTTCAGAGAATTAAAATGTTTTTTGAGAAAATTTTTCACAAATTTAAAGCTCAAATGTGAAGGTATTCGTAGAACCTTCATTGAAGAAATAAAGTTGTATCTGATTAATAAAGTTTTTTTTTTTGTATTTAATTTTCGAATGTCTCAAAACTGAATGAGATGCGCTAGTATTTATTCGCAGTGTTGTGTTACTAACTAGAGCAACATCGAAAAACGGGCATAAACTTATGAAATCCCGTATTAAGCAGTCGTGTCGTAACGAGCGCGGTCATGGATAAGCCCTGCATAATGAATTAAACGCATTGACCAGCCCTAGTCCTGAGGATTACCGGATTACCGGCAGGGGGGAGGAAATCGGGAATAGGGGAAATGTGAAAATGTGGGGTAAGTTGTATTCCTGAGAGATTCCACACGCTTGGGTGTAAAGTTAACAATTTATTTTTTCCTTTCATAAATGCAAAATTAGCATGGATTAACTAATCAACCCCTCTAGCAAGGATTAAGAGTAGCCTGTCAGTAACTGGTCATGAGTAACGCTAGAACGTTTTCAAAGATGCCGGATATCGGATTTTGTACTTAGAGTAGCGGGGGTTAGGGCAGTACTATTACCGAAGAAGTGTAGAACAAATACCGATTCCTTTAAACAAGGCTGATCAATTGCCTCATAGTTTCTATTTTAAGATTTGGCTAACAAAGCGCCCTTTTTGTTAACTGAAGCAAGGGTTACGGGAATACCGTAAAAATAATTATTTTAATCTCTAGTTATTACATAAACTTATATTCACGATTGCTTTATGACGAGGAAGTTGAGGATGATGAAATGTAAAATATCTGCTTGCAATATGAATCACTAAGTGATATCATGGTACAAAAGTCCGTGATCCTGTTGGTCTAAGAAAATTGGGATGAATATTTATCACGTTTTGTACAGCAAATGTACAAAAAAAGGCACAAGAAGTCACAAAAATAATTCAAACAGCTTTAGCTGCCTCGTGCACCCGAAAAAAAAGGATTCAATACAGGCACGCCCTAGTGGAATGATGATTGCAAATCGGCGACTCGTGAATATTAAATGGCTCGTCGCGAGGGAGGTCGAAAGAAGAAAAATCCCAACTACGTACAGCTGTACGCCGTGCTAAGGAAAGTTCTTGGCAAAATAGAGTCGACAAAATACAGTCCCTCACGGATGCCTATAAGTCTATGAAATGACATAACAGTGGCCCTAGATATCAGACATCTTACTTGCGTGGAGCAAGCGGAAATGCAGACGTTCTCTCTCCGGGGTCCAAGATAGATCTTTTTGGCAGCACTCTCATCTCCCTTCACCTTACGATAGAAGATATACAAGACTCTTTTCTGACTGTTGCTTATCGTAATATTGCCTGGAGCCCAATATCTCAACCAGAGGTCTTTAACGCTACGTGTCAGGTCCCTTCTACTACTCTTGGTACAGGTGAAATTACAGCCCAGGTTACTTGCTCAACTTAGCCCTCTCTTGGGAAAAGAATAACTATTCTCTTCGACTGCTACACAAGCTCTGGATTACGCTCAAAAGTCTTCAAACAGGCAAGTGTCATAATTCTGCCAAAGTCAGGAAGACGTGATCACACTCTCCCTACGTCTTACCGCCCCATTGCACTTCTATCGTGCCTATTTAAAGGGCTCAAATGTCTTATTTCTCGATATATCTCTTATTGCGCGCTAAAACATAAAACTCTTGCTCAAAATCAATGTGGCTCTATCAGTCGCCGATCCGCAGTAGCTTTAACAACTGCTCTCGTTTGCGATATCAGAGATGCCCTAGGAACTGGAAAAATAGCAGGAATTTTAACAGTTGATGTGAAAAGAGCCTTTGATAGGGTTCTCTGCCATTGACTTCTTTTCCGTCTACGAACTCAAGGATGGCCAGAATTTATGATTAGATGGGTACAACCCCTTTTCCAAGAACGACGGCACGAATTCATCTAGATCAAAAAACCTCTAGTCCATTCCCAATCCTGTGTGGCTTACCTCAGGGATCCTCTGTGTCACCCATATTATTTCTTCGATACGTTGAGCTCTTTCTCCATCTCTCACTAGATATGCTGACGATGGATGCCTCCTTGCGACTGCAAGAACATTTGAAGAATACGGGCAGAAAATTAGAGAGCAACTCAAACAAACTTTCTAATGGGGCAGTGAAAATGGGATTATCTTCGACAGTGCAAAGACTGATTTTCAGTTTTTTTCACAACAAGAGAAAATACTACGAGCCATCCTTACAGATGGGAAATAAAATAGTAAAATTTAATAATCACACGCGATGGCTAGGCATCTCCTTAGATAGGAAGTTAAACTCTAAAGAACATGTTCGTGGAGCTTGTCAGCGCTCAAGGGTAGTCACTGACCATGTCAGCCGAATATGCAACACAGTCCGGGGCACTAATACAATGCTACTGCGAAAAGCTATGCAAGGCACTGCTCTTGTCACACTCTTCTATGGCTTAGAGACCTGGTATGGACCAAAGACTTCAAAATGGGTTCTAAACTAGACCCAGGGCGTAATCAACCGCGCTTCACGGGCAGTTCTCCCTGTAAACAAGGCCACACCTATAGCTGCACTTCTCCGTGAAATAGGTTGGGGTCCGGGAATTACTTGGCTAGGCCGATCCAGAGATTGTTTAGCAGCCTGCATAGCTGTAGCGGATCCAAGACACCTACTGCGATCTCGATCGAATTCGCACTATTTTAAGTGGATCAGACAACGCCAAGACCTTGAACTCTCTCAAGACATGAAAAGACCTCCTTATGAACAAATAGAAAGAATAACTGCAAAGCTTGAGATATAAGCACTTGATCATTCACACTGGGCAGCGGCACGAGAGCATAAGCTGTTAGACCTGACAGTATACTCAGATGGATCCGTTAACAAAAATGAGCTAGCGGGTGCTACCTATTGTATATTTCGTGAACCACATTTAGAACTTGCACATGGGCTTGTTCCCCTCGGATGTACTGCAGAAATTTATGACACAGAAATTCATGGAGCTCTAGAAGCTTTGCCACCGAGTTGACAATCTGTGTTGATAATGAGGAAGCTACCCTACGACTTCTAACAGGTGTTACCACATCAACCAATTCAGGACATATTGCTGAGTTCCAGTCACTAAGAAAACAATGGGAAAACAGAGCAAGATCTAGTGTTTCTGAAGACGTCAAAGTCACCGTTCGCTAGGTATCAAGCTACTCAAATATCAGAGGCAATGAACGCGTAGATGCTCTCGCAAAGATTGCGTGTAATACTCAAAATAACCGTACACAAAAATCCACTGCGAGAGCATGACGTCTTGTAGACGAAAAATATGAATCAGGTATTACATCTTACTGTTATAACAAAACCTTAGAACGATATAAACAGTTAGAGATTTAATAATTGGGAAATCACCACAGGATCTTGGATTTATGTCCCGGAAAAACTAGGATCTTCTCCTAGCCGCTAGATCGGCACATGGAAACTTGTATCATCGTCATTTAAGCATACTGAAGCCAACATACTGTGCTCCTGCAGACAAGATCGATCCCCCAAACACCCTTACCGCTGCAGAAAAATTCGACGAAAAAGGGCGCCTCGACTTTCACCTTCCGCAGGACCAAGTAGTGATATCGAATAGATTCTTGGCACAGTAAAAGGCGCAAAAACTTTCGATAAATGGTGCGAGGAAGCGAAACCATGTGACTAGGCATAACTTAGTTAGGTACGATTCTGTAGATCAGGAACGGATCTTCAAGACGCCTCAGACTCTTATAGAGCATAATCGTCAAATAGACGCATCAAGAATAGGATTAGATAATACTAAAGTAGCTTTTCTAGCTCCATTAATGAGACTCTTGTTCATTTAGCAAAAGAGGCTGGAATTCTACTATCCTTCTCAGGGTTAAAGTTATGCTATGCAAGACATCCTAGGTTGCTTGCTGTAAGCTTGTTTTAATATAACCGGAGAATCGTATTCAAAATTTTATCTTTATTACTAATCTCTTCGTTTTGAGACGCAGCATAGTGATTACATTCACGGTTCTCATCAATATCGAGTTGTTCGTCACAAACATATGTTCTTAAGCATAAAAGTCTTTTTGAGAGGAAATTAAATTTGACCTTTCAAATATAAGCAACGGGCAACTTACTATGATAATTGTGGTTTCTAGCTGACGGCAAGTTCAATGCGCAACGAGTGCTGAGTATCTTCAAGCAGAATATTTTTTGTAAAGAGGAGGATAAAAAGAAAATCTGATAATTCATTTTTATGAACATTTTAAAAGGCTAAATTCATAGTTGTAGTAGATTTTGAGCTTATTCTCATCCGCTAGAGACAATAACGAGGGAGTATCAGCGTGAAAAACATGAAACTTTATAGTACCTATAAGTGTATTTAAAATAAAAGAGCCAATAGGACGTGTCGATCCGATACAAAATTGGAAATTCATGAGGCCCATCTTGTTTGTATCAATATTTATATTTGGGCTATTATTTTTTTGCAAACCATATATTATCCGTAACCCACAATTGATCCCTAAGAGGCCCCGCCCTAGTGTTAATTATGATTCCATAAAATTTTCTATAATCATGTCTAGAAGATGTCGTAGAGCACGTAAAGTTGAATTGCGATGGCTGTTGAGGAGTATGGTGAGCAAGCAAATTAAGATCACAAGGGGTTACTTCTGCGGCTAAGCTCACTACCATTTATTTTTTATCGTTAATTGGACCAAGTGCAGTGAAATATAGATGAACGTTACTTTCATAGTTTAGGATTGTGTGAACGTCAAAAATAATAGTGTCTATAAATTCATTGATAATTTTTGCATGAGATTTTTCCTAAAGTACTTTTTCTTCTTCCTCTATACCCTCAAAATCAATTATATATTAGCGGGTATATACTGGTCAAATTTTAAATTAAATTTCCGTTTACAATTCCGAACTGATTTACCGCTTTGTTTGTTGTACTTTGTGGACCAATAGCCTGGTTTTTGGCATACGAAACATTTCTTTTCTCGCAAATTTTTTTGAGTTCTTATCTTTGGTTGTGGAAATGATATAGATAGTGTTTATGAGTGACAATGATCTTGATTATGATTCTTTTAATCTGTGAAAAAAAAATCAAATTTAATTGACCCGTTAAGATTGTCATGACTCGCTATTGAGGATTACGAGTCATTTAGGAGTCTAATCATAGTTTCACTTGGCTTAAATCAAGCAAGTTGACAAGCAGCTACATATTGACATCCATAGATTATTTTATTGTGCAAAAACTTGTCCGTCCGCAATTCTAGATCAAGTCCATGTTGTATAACAAATGTTTGAAGACACTCTTGGGCAGATCTTTATGGATTAAATCCATGATAGACTTGAATAAGAGTGCATTCTATTATAACAGTAAGTTCCTTTTAAACTCTGGCCCCTCAAAGCATTTTCGGGTAGCGTCACAAGCCTAATCAAATGTTAAAAATTTATGGATTGCTGTATTTGTGCAATAATGGTCTAAAGCAAGATCTCAAAACAAATATGGTAAGCTTTACCCTTAATTATCGACGAGACACCAGCTCTTCCACAAAAGTCATGGAAGATTTTGAAGTTTTAAGTCCAAATTGTCATTCTTCCCGCTCTATTTGACTTTAGTATATAGCTTTGCTTAAGCTATTAAACCACGTGAATAATTTATCGATGTGTAGGAGAAGTCCGGAGAATCTTGGTGTAGATCACTTTCCTTTCCTTTCACTTCAGGATTCTCTAGAGATATATTTTGGTGGGATTGTGGGGATGATTTTTCGGATTATTCTAAAATATCAGCAACAGTATCAGTTGACTGTAAGGATTTGATTAGATGATTAATAGTGTGAGATATGAATGGACCGTCAAGATAAAGATATTCATTTTTCTGTAATTCTGTCTATTTTGTTTGCTCATTTTCTTGGATTATGTCAACCAGTAATTGTGCTATTTAAGATCGTGCTTTTTGGAGTACACAGACTCCACGTTGTTTCAGGTATTTCCGAAAAATTAGTAGTGCAGGTTGAGTTACCTTGGTGAAAATTCCAGGTATTGTATTTTTGAAATCCTTCTTAAAATAATTCACACAAGTCCAGGTCTTGAAGATCATATTTTTCATAAACTTAAAGTTTTTCATCGCTATAGGATGTGGTTTCCATAGGGTTACTTTTCAAATCCTAACTTGGCGTTTGGCATCGTCGCCAACTCTTTCTTTGTTGGATATACAGGATATCTCACGTCTCTACTCGGGTAGTAAAACTATGAGAATTGTACAGATTAGATAAATATATACATTCTCCTTATAACTAAAGGAAGCTTGGTTAGTTTACGCGACTTTAAACTAGCTAGAGGGATTATTGCTATGCGTTACTAATACATCGCATGATGCTCGTAGACATATCTCTGACTTTATACATACACTGGAAATCCCAAACTTGTTGTATGCTCTATGTAGTGTAAAGCTCAAGCTCAACTCGGTGGTTCCCAATTAGTAATTTAGAAAGAAATTGCTACTCATGTCGTATTTAATTGGTAATTGATAGAAATAGTAAAGATCGTCTTCTAGAAGTCTTTCTAGTGTATTTCCGTGTCGAGAGATTAAGGTAAAGACCATACCTATCCCTTTTTAACTAGATGAAAGTGTGTAGTCTGGATGCCTCTCTTTCCGTAAAGCCAATGTAATGATATTTAAAGGATGATAAGATTTTTCCATTACTAAGGAAAAAATTAATAGCTTGTGCTGGATCGAATCTCCAATCATGCAAGAGGGCCTGAATTATTTCACTTAATGGCTTTTTTTCTCCGATTGTCGTCGGTTGGCGATCATACCTCGCTTTTTCTCATTCCATACAAGTATGGAGGCCCTGCGAAACTTTTGTGCTCTTCTTTGCCAATTTTTAGAGGTTCCATAGACCCAGATTATGAACTCCACTTTTGGTATCAGTTGAACTAGCAACAAAAATCCCCCCAACTAGATCTCATTAACCTCTGACTTCTTTCTTCAGTTCTCGTCGAGTTAGCTTTGCGCTAGTCACATAATGGTTTTCCTTAGTTGCTAATGCCTATCAAAGAGCGCTGCATACACTTTTCATTAGATCCATTGTCTGAGCTGATCAAGCAGATTTGGCAAAAAGGACTCGGATGAGCTCTGCAGCACTGTTTGTTTAGAACTTTGGTAAGTATTTCTTGCGAAGCAACTAAAGGTTGTTATATTTGCTCCCATTTACAGTCCCGGATCATGTTTTTCATCTTTTCTAGGTCCGTTTTGTCTTATGTATATGTCTTTCTATCCAGATTTATCGTTTACCCCGTACTTGATATAATTTCGATAAGAATATGATCATGTCGAACGCACTAGTCCTCCCTGGTTTGACAAGTATGAACACATCTAAGCAGGACTTGGGTGGCAAAAGCGAGTATAATGGCTGTCTAATAGAGAATCTGTCAGTTTTCGTGAACTGATGTATTATGTAAAGTTGTTGATAGATATAAATCTCGAGTGGATGAGTTATATAAAGGGTATCTGAAGGATGCTGAAGGGTGTTGAAGGGTTCTGAAGGGTGCTAAAGGAAACTGAA
>PEDP01001601.1:0-10002 GCA_002918395.1 Erysiphe pulchra
AGCTAAGCATCAAACGACATTTTCCTTTGTTTCCTTTCTTTTCTTAAAAATTGTCATTCTGGGTATATTGACCCTAATATTCTTTCACTTAAAGATGTTTCTGAATCTATCATTTTTATCATCACTTTTCTTTCCACGCATTCATTCATGTAAACGTCGAGCTTTTCTTGTTGTAAATTTTTTCATGGAATTTCGACAATTAGTAAGAGTGATTTAAGGCAAGTCGAGAGATAGTCGCAACAAAAGCAATTTCAAAAGAGGAAGTCATAGAACGTCAGGTTAAGCAATCAGATTATTATGCTATTGGCCTAGCCTGGGAACTAAAAATTGTAGTAAGAGAGTAGAAAGGTTCTGCTATGGGTCACGTGTTATAATAACTGACGAATCAGAGGATGATTTGATTTCAAAATCTCGCCGGAAAAGATATAGACTAATGCATCTAAGATTTGGACACTATGGATCAGAAGCTTTACGACACATCTATGAAGTTTCTTACGACACAAAGAAAATGCATTTTCCACCTAAAGAAAAAAGAATTTGTAAATCTTGCAAAATTGGGAAAATAAAAAGAAAGATAAGCAACAATCTGGAGGTGCACAAGAAAAAAGCACTTGCACTCATTTCTTTAGATATCGCTGGGCCATTTATCAAGTCAATCCGTGGCTTTGAATATTTCTTACAAATCATAGATAGCTTTACAAGAAATGTTTGGACTATTCCACTCCGAAATAAAAATGATGCTATTGAGGAGTTAAAAAAGTGGAAGTTGAAAGAAGAGCGTAAAACAGGGGAAAAAGTGATTGCTTGTAGATCTGATAATGCACCTGAGTTAAAGAAGGTGATGGATGGTTGGCAAAACACAGATGGAGTCACTGCACAATACACTACTATAGCATCTTCTCACCAGAATGGACCTGCGGAAAGAGCAATTCAGACAACAGAAAATGCCATAAGAACTATGACTCACGCAGCTCGTTGTCCCGCTGAATTTTGGTGTTTTGCCGCAGAAACAGATGCATATATCAGGAATAGACTTGCGCGAGGCCCAACTAAAGATGGAATTAAGATGTCACCCCATGAGGCCTACACGGGAATAAAACCAAATCTAGATCATATACGAGTCTGGGGCTGCGTATGTTATGTTCATGTTGACCCTAAAACGTTACCAGCAGGGCATTTGCATAATAAACAAGTTGATCGAGGACGAGAAGCTGTTGTTTTGAGATACAATAACGAGACAAATAAGCAATACTAGTATTATTCTGCTGATCTCGGAATAGACACTCTACGATCATTTCTTGCCATAGTTTCAAAGAAAGATTTGGAATTTTTTCAATTGGGCATGAAGGACGCATTCACAGAAAGCAAACTGAAAGAAGATATTTATTTCGCACCGCCTGAAGGAGTTAGGAGTTTCAGTTTCCAACGGTAAAGTTTTAAAAACACTCAAAAGCCTTTACGACCTGAAGCTAGCTGGTCGCGATTGGAACCTTCTTTTAAAAAGTTATTTGACTGATGATTGTGGATTCACCCGAAGCAGAGCGGATCCCCCTGCTTGTATATAAACGAAAATAGAAAACTTTATCTACTAGTTTACGTTGATGATATTGTCTTAGCGGCTGAAGATAAAGTACATATTGATTGGTTTAGCAAAATTCTATCATGTCGATTTAATACTGTAAGAGTTTGAAGGATTTGATTCCTGATTTACTAGGCTCTTCGCTTACTGCTTTGTTTACTTGTCTTGTTTACTTTTTCTCTGTAACCCTAGAAACAATGATGTATATATATGTGAAGTCCGTTAGTTAGGCCTCTTCACGCTTTGTCTTCTGTCTACTCTTTTCCTCTTAGTCCTAGTCACCAACAAAATTACCCTTAGAACAATAGCTCTCTTCTAGAGTCACTAGACCCTTTTCAGTGTCTAGTATTACCTTAGTCTCACCTGATTGTATCAACTCCCTAGCCATTGTCACCCTCGAAACCTGACAAATACCAAGAACCTGGGGAAGATTGAAAAGCTTCTTGTTATTAGAATTCTAAGGGATAGAAAGCTCAAAACAATATATCTAGATCAGGAACATTACCTTGACAGGATTCTTACAAACTTCGGCTTTAGCTATAGCAAATACAAGAAGAAGATAGTTCCAATCAACGGCTATGAAGTTCTTCGGGAAAATTTAGAGATAGAGGAGAAAATTGACCTTAAAAATCATCAGAAAATTACAGGCAGTCTAATGTATGCTATGACCATGACACGCCCCGACATTTCATTTGTTCTTGGGTGTCTTGCAAGACATATGAGCCACCCAGCCATCCACCATTACCATGCGGCTAAAGAAGTGATGCGATATCTACGCTCCACTATTCAGCAAAAAACTACGTTTTGGAACTGGAGAAGGTGTAGATAACAATCACTTTGTCTTGTATACAAACGCAGACTGGGCAGGAGACAAGACTGATAGAAAAAGTGTTTCAGGGGGAGTTGAAATATTTTATGGAGGTCCTTTTTGCTGGACGTGAAAGAAACAGTGCTGAGTTGCAAGATCAAGTTGCGAATCTGAGTACATTGCTCAATCAGCAAATGCAATGCAAGGATAGCGAACGGCGCAAAATTTTGAGACTTAAACATGCCAGAACTCATTGGAGCCAATGGCCAAATAGAAACGCCACGCCATATGTACAGAACGTGAAAGACTGGCAAATTAGCAGCTCGTTAGGAGTATTATGGAATTTTTTCGGAAGGAACCTGTTCCTGGGAGCTTGAAAGCTCAATTATGTAAATGACTTATTAAAGTCCCGTTTGCGCATTCGAAAGTGACATTGAAATAAACGACGCCCCAAGCCACCATTCATACTCCGACGCCGCAGAGGAACCCATGATGGCAATCTCATCAAATGACGCCAGTCGCTAAATCAAAAGATTGTAATACTCAAGAGACAAAAAATGGATAAGGGAAAAAAGAGAGTCGAGGATGATTGTGAGGATGAAAACTTCGACAATATGGACATCGATTCTGTCGTTCCTGGGAACAGGAAAAGACCGCGGCATCGGACGGGGGATATGAAACATTGCAATGGAAAAAGGTCTGAATGGATTTCGTGGCGCACCGAAGCTCAAACACAACTAAGGGTTGATGGAAGAGCGATTGGGAATGAAGAAAAAAAGTTTGGATATTTATACATGCGCATGTCTGTCACTACTCAAAAGAGGATCCAAAAATGAAACAATCTCCAGCTGGAAGTGGGTACCGACTGTACGCCAGCTGCTTATTTGGGCGCGCAGAGAGAAATTCTGGCGACCCAAACGAGCCAAAGAATGCCTTGACTCTATTGGAAGTGATATAACAACGAAAAGATGAGTCATTTTCAGACTTTATCTCAAGATTTGAAGAGTTACTGGCACGAGCAGGTGGAGAAGACTGGCCAATGAACCTCCAGGTAAATGCTCTTGAAAAATCCGTTAATAGTGAAATGCAATCAAGACTTGTTTCTTATCCACCCCCAGACCCCTCGTACAACACTTTTCGATCAGCCTGCTTGACGATCGATGCTAAACTTCAAGCAATGAAGACCTGGACTCAATACTAGTGCCATTACAGCAAAGGTAATAGGCAGTAATGGGAGTGTTTCAGGAAAGAGTTGAGCAGGTAATTGTGTTGATAATAGAGATCAGGCTCCATTGGTTTCAACAGAAGAAAGAAAAAGGTGTAGAAATCTTAGGTTGTGTTTAATATACCGTGGCGACACCTATTCCTTCCTCTTATTAACTTATCCTTATAAATACTCTCTATATCGCTCCAGAACGAAAATTCAAAAAAAAATGGATTTCTGAAAATTGACATACTACAATTTCTCTATAACACAATAACATGAATTTATATGACCCTGCTTCACCTAAATCCTACGACCCTTATCAACCTTTGATAGTCTCCACAGACCGCCTTCCCATACCTAAATCTGTTTATCCAAAGTTTCTGGATGCAGACGATCCAGGACCTAATGCCCAATCCTGTCAATACACATTATTTTACGATGAGCCACCTTATTCTAAGACCAATTCAAGCAGCTATACAATCCAGCAAAGAAGCTGCTGATGAAAGAGTCACCGAAGCTGAGACAATGTTTGGAACGATCGCCAAAATTCTTTAACAACACTGCGCTTCTAACCCACACATGAGTTAGACAAGCCAATGCTCTTAAATTCTTTTGCGATGAGCTAGTGGAACTAGTATCTAGATATTTTGAAGCTTACATCCGCGGAATCTCAACTCAAAAGCCAATCCCACACAAACAAAACAAAGATAATGCCGCCAAAAATAACATTGTGCTTGCAACCAACTCTAAATATAGCTATGCAAGCATTGCAAAAGAGAAAACAATACTAACCCTAAGGCAAATCTTCAAACTAAAAAGAAAAATCTCACAATTCTTCAAAAGTAAATTATAACCATAATGGACGAGAGACTCTTCCTCCGATTAAACGAGAATAGCACGTTGCGTACTTACACTGGGCACCCCGTCCAAACACCCATAAAAGCCAGACTTGACGCAGATGGACCACTTCTAGCAAGCGTCCTACCAACAAAAACTGGCTTTATATAAGGTTCTGTAGGTCCACAGATTTATTTACGCTTCTTACTTTTTTCCCTTGTCATAATTCCCACCTTATTCTCGGTAATTCTCAGTAAGATCACGCAGGTAACCGTATCAACATTACTATTACCGGCAAAGTCCGTTGTGAGTTTGGTTTAACTTGAACTAGAACTAGAAATTTGGACAAGGTAAAATTGATTTATTTTTGAATACTAGCTCTAGAGAGACTACATTGTGTATTTGAGGATATAGACTGTATAAGATAGATTCCTCACGCTTAGTCCTTTGTCAATAGTACACCTTCAGTTTATAACATTAGTTCTATCTCCAGTACTATCTAGTCCCCTTCAGCACCCTTCAGCACCCTTCAGCACCCTTCAGCATCCTACTTTGTTTCTTTACCATCAGAATACTTTACCAACTGTACCAAGCATTCTTCTCAACACTCTTCTCAAGACTGAACTAACGGCTTTTGACGACTAAGTAACAGCTGCAAAATCAGTTCTAAAGCTAGCCCTACTTCAACCAACTGCTCAGTTTTCCAACAACCATTGGATCCTTCTAGAAAGCCTGTAATTAGCAAGACACCTCCTCGTGACTCCAGTCTCCTCTTCACAAGACGTGTCTATACAATTTGCCATCAAAGCTCTAGAATGCTCAATCGATTTCGCCTCCCTCATACAATTCCAGGCGTGGTTAAGATACATTAAATACCTAGTCACTCTAGTATTCTAGGGAATGATCAGGCAGATAGAGCTGCCAAATTAGCTCAAACTCTGGAGCTTTTGCTTGCATTCGCTTAAATTTCGCTTACAAAATTAAAATGATTAATTAGTTTTAAATAATTACTGGAATGAGAAATTTAGGATATGGATGCCTTAAGCTCTCCAGATTTGATCATCCTGTGGAAGGGGATGAATTAGTTGCCTGAAGATATCTCCTTCTATCAGCCCCTCATTAGTAGATGACTGTGATGTTATTTAAGCGATTTATAACATCTTGAATTTTCTCCGTTTTCGGGTTAAACTGTGTTTGGTGGAATTGTCTTTTCAGAGAGCTGACAAATTGAGAAGTGTTGTTGGGATTGGCGAAAATAAGTTCATCCCACAACCCCTTGATATTTAATTCTTTGGCGAATTGGATACAATCTTCTTTGTAAATTCGGATTCATGACGCATTTATTATGGCGATGCCTTCTCGAGCCTTTTCGTCCCATTATCTTCTTTGATTTCCACTTTGCTGTAGGCGAGTTTCCGTTCCATTCAGGAAATCACTCATTCCAATGATAGTTAAGTCTACAAACTGTTACAGATCTGATAGATAAAGCATGAGCAATTTTAGGTATAAGATGGTGTTCTATTTTCAGCTTTGAGGTTTCTAATTACGAGGAGTAAATTATTATATACATGTGACTATTGATTCAAATGATGTCCCCCTATGTCTTCTCGAGGCCGAATAACAATATACCAGAATATTCTAATGACTTCTGTGTTTTTCGGCATAGTTACCATGTAGAATATTCTAATATTCTCTGGAAAGCTCTGAGTGCATTTATCTCTACCCTGGTCTAGTGCCTGCGTTGGATATCGCAGGCTACAGGGAACCAATCGGCTTACAAGCCGTAACACAAACCAATCGTTGAAAGTCGAAGCCGTTAGGATTGCGATAGGCCCGTACTTTGACTTAAAACTTGTGGTTACTTTTGATTTAGCCATATTGCTATTTGATGATTTTAATCGTTGTTCAACCAGTCTCATAACCCGTCAGAAGGAAATGGATAAATATGGTCAATGATAGTTATGTTGGGATAATAAGTGAATAATTTTGTGTAAATTTTTATGTATATATAAATGTAGATATGTATTATTACAATGTTAAGTACATAATTATGTTATGTGTTTCCCCGATATCTATAAGCGATGATGGTGACTAATATAGATTAGTCATATGATCTTGACAAAGAACAGGCCATACAGCCCCGTTGTCCATTGAAATAACATCAAGTAATTGCTGAAGGCTCAAATTACCAACCACTCGATCAACCTTGGAATCCCCTCTTCTTTTCCTCTGAGGATATTCTGTAAATCAGTTACTTCCTACCTAAAAAGATCTCACCTACAAGCTAGCTATTGCGATATTGAAGTCTGTACCCAAGTATCAACTTATGGCGTCTTTTTATTCAGCGTCTTCTTCCGAGGCTTAATAAAGGGCATTTCTGTGATGGGGATATTTGATTCCCCCCCAGGTTTGGAGTTATCTTTTGACCTTCGACATTTATAAAATGTCTTTCCTCGCTTGGTGATGACCCCTGCTAGCATACATTCGTTGTTCATAACAACTCGGAATACACTTGGTTCTAACGCAATATAAAAATCAGTATGAAAAACTTTAAGGAAAATACTTAATTCAAGGAAGGAACGAGAGTGTTAGAACTGAATTCTTACGTCCTGTGGGTTTATCTCCTTTTCTTATCGGCCAGGTCACATAGGGACCATGAACGTTAAAGGCAGGACCATTGTATATAGCTGGATACCTTCTATTATTACTCCCCAATGCTTTACAAGCAATCTTAACAAGTTCGAGAAGTCTCTTACTTGTAAACTCAATATTATTTGGTCCACATAAAAAGTTATCTGTTTCTGGAGGTGCAACTTCAATGCCTCTCAAAGATGCTTCACAGGGCGTAAATCCCATTTGTGTTTTCACCGCTGCAAATTTGATGTTGAAATTCAAGTCCATGATAATGAAATGCTTCATTTTGCCGGGAACTGAGACACGAAACAAATTAGCAACTCTATGGCTTATCGCATAAGATGGACCGAATAAGTAAATTGATGACCCGAACCTGTTCCATAAAACCTTCCATTAGGTAATAAGGGGTACATAAGTCCACTAAATGAATAATCTACATATTCTTTTGGATAAGTCTGTTTAATCTGGTGCATCCTTCTCGCCCTAGCAAGCTCTGCTGTCCTTTTCATATGATTTATTTCGAAGAATTCAACTCCACACGAGTATCCAAGACGTAAATCTTGATCTGCTTCAATTTCAGGTGGTACCTTGGTCGTTCTAACGCACTTTATGAAGTCTCCACCCATCAACTCAGCTATCACATCGATCATCTCACCAGTAGGGCTGATCACAACATAGTATGTGTTTTCTGGTCCTAAGTTCACTGTCAGTCCCTTATCTGAATGGCTAGAAAAAAGGGTGCATAATCGCGATGAGCACGCATCAACAGACTTTTTCCAGCATAATGTTGGTACTTTTCTCTAGAGAGAGGATATATCATGTAATTTAATCCGGACCAATATAATGGCCCCTGATAATCATTAAGAAAAATTTTATTTTCGCCATTGTTTGTTCGAGCCAGAGCTGCGCTCCTTTGAACTATGTCATGTGAGAAAAGGTCATGACCACACTCATAGCCATAATCATTGGGACCAATATTAGGAGATTCAGGCGCAGATTCATCGACTCTTTTACACCTGATGTAATGACCGTTCTTCATTTGAACAACAAAATCTACGATTTGGTCTAGTTGGTTAACAATCACAAAAGGATTTGATCCTGGTTCTTGTATCAAGGTGAGCTTTTACTCAATATATGAAATCATGATAAGTTGGAAGTTGGGGAATGACCATGCTCTTACTTATGCCATCTGAAGACTTCGGTGTACTGAGACGCTCTGGGACTTTTATCTTCCTATAACTTAGGTCTAGATCATAGAGAAGCTCTATGAAAGGCCTAGAAATTTTATCAATATTTATATTCTTCGCATAGAGCATTTCTTGAATAAGAATCTCGTAAACGAAACATGATCCACAATCGTAATAAACTGGCTGCGTCAAAGTCGACTGTGCCCGTCTCAAATCCATAGAGGCAGTTTTTGCGACCAAAATCAATTTAAAAGCGACTTTCACCATCGAAAATAGCATTACTGATTTCACAGGTCATAGAAAAAAGTAGACGATAGAAAATATAGAAGTCATATTTTCGGAAACACTTTATCTATATTTACCTTAATCGCATAATTGATAAAGTACGTAAAGAATTAAACTTAAGAGACCCGCAGATACGACAGTTGATCAAAAACCTGGGAGTTTTCAGCCAGCAGTGTACAAGTTAGTAACTTGACCTCCAACGAGTCATGTGGACTCTAGCAATACATGATGGAAAGCTAAGAAGCGGTTGATTCAACACGTTGATCAAAAGAAGGCAGCAAATATTGGCACATCGCACAAATGGAAAGTCAGAGAAATATTGAAACTCGAAAAATATTCAACGTTAATTTAGCTTTGAGAAGTTTCTTACTTATAACTGAAACAGTCTTAAATCTATCCCAAGAGAAGTTTTGAAATATAGTTTTGGAATCAAAAGTTCCCTCTGTTCAATCCTCTCCCACCCTTGTTTATCTTAAGGACTTTTCTTGGGTCAATTTTCGACCCTTGCAAATTTCAATTCTTAAGTTTACCGTCCTGCCCTGAAAGTGACGAACAGCTGAAATTTGTCCAGATAGATCTGTATACATGTCACGATTTGTATCTTATATATAGATCATATAATATCATGTGACATTGCTCAATCAAGTTCATTTCCTTTGTTTACTTTTAGGGAAATGTTATTTGCCCATCTCAAGAAAAAAAAATTAAATGCCCTCCCCCCCACTTTGCACAATTCTGGGACATCTGGATCTTTAATTGGTCTTCCAAAATTCTGGACCAAAATTTTGGACCAATCAATACTTTACAATTCTTACTATCTGTCTACTTCTACTACTAATCTCTACTAACTACCTTCATAAAATCCACTCACAGTACATAACTTATTTGCCACCCTACCCACTACCTTCCCCACATTTCACAACTCAGTACCACCTTCATAATAAATGGGATATTCATTTCTTTGCTTTGCCAGGATGAACTGATTTAGTAAACATCTTATTCGATCAGACTCAATCAGATTCAATTGTGATTTAAGTGAGTAAGAAGAATGAAACAACTTCTATAATCTGATAAGTATTATTGGAAATCATCTAGGCATATTAAAGTAGTTGGAAGATTATGATTATGATTATTTTACCCCAAAAATGATACTTCAAGACCATTGAAAAGATCACAGTGTCTACGGACTTGTAGTAAGTGTCGCGGTCAAGGACACGATAGGAGAAACTGTCTACTACACAGGATGGTCGAAGAGAATAATGGAGAACAACCATAATCTTCTAACTACTGTATCATGCCTAGATAATTTCCAATAATACTTATCAGATTATAGAAGTTGTTTCATTCTTCTTACTCACTTAAATCACAATTGAATCTGATTGAGTCTGATCGAATAAGATGTTTACTAAATCAGTTCATCCTGGCAAAGAAAAGAAATGAATATCCCATTTATTATGAAGGTGGT